>CM067501.1:30183793-30463902 GCA_034509495.1 Acestrorhynchus altus | reverse complement strand
CTGCATGACCACACTGGTTGACCAACATGAACATTGTGACCAGAATGACCAAACTGCATGACCAGCAAAACCATGCTGATTGATCAGACAATAATGGTTGACCCGCATTACTAGCAGTACCAAGCTGTTTAAGCAGAATGTCCAATATGACCATGCTGTTCAATCAACATCACCCGAATAACCAAGCTGGTCACCCAGCATAAGACCAAGCTGGTCAACTAGCATGACCTGCAACACCAAATATTCACTGCATACTGATTAAGAGCTGGATAACCATCTAGTTTACTAGTACAGGGTATGTGTTTTACCTGGATGACCAGCTATACATATATACATCAGCTCAGTGAAACCAAGCTGGTTGATGAATATGACTATGCAAGTTGACCTGCAAGACCAGGATGTATAGAACATGATGACCAGCTTTTTAATCACCTTGACCATCAAAAATCAGCTTAGACCATCTGAAACCAGCTACCAGCAAAAGCTGGTCTTGAGATAATTTTTCAGCAGGGAAATGCTGTCAGGTGTATCTTTGGGGAACCATTAAAACAATATTAGAATCAGTAGATTTCACAACAGCAGTGTATAATGAGATCAGAGGAAACTCAAGGAAAAAAGTCATTCTTGTTGACCTGCTGTTGAGTATGACAGTCACAAGTTTACTATAAAACGTTTCAGTCCTCTTCCCCAAAATCTGCTCGTGATGAAGTCTCCTTTCACAGCCCTCTTCCCACTCTATTGCTTTCTGAGCTGAGAGTGGAAGTGAGATAGTAAGAAAGGACTGGAAAAGGAGAGAGTGGAACTGAAGGCAGGCCACGCTCCTGCTTCTCTACATCTGTGCCAAAAAGCGGTAAAGAACGGAACCTCATCTTATCAGGAAAAAAGCAGACAAATAAAGAAATGTTTGTATTCCAGTCATGGCCAGCAGTGCCTTGTTAAGAGATCAGCAGAAAGCAAGAAGCTGCAGATTGGAGAGAACATCACATGTAAGAATGGGAGAGGGGGAGGGGTGAGTGAAAGGTATAGTGAAAAGAAAGAGAGACACAGGAAGAAAAAAGATAAAGGAAGAGACAATGAGAGATAAAGGATAAGAGAGAGAAAGAAATTGACTGAGGAAGAAATAGAAAGACAGAGATCAGTAATGGCAAATTTTGAAAATGAGCATAAAAAACTGAAAGGAAAAGGGCCAGAATTTGATAAAATATCCATATATCACAAAAAAGGATTTTCTGGTGAAAAGTGAAAAGTTAGAAAAGCCAAACTGCGAAACGCAGCCCAATGAATGGTCCGATCATGACACACACATTTTCAAAGACTGCTTTCCCCATTCTGAAATGCTGAATCCAAAGCTTGTCTAAAAATGGCTCTGCAATACACTCCCAGAACTGCCTGCAGAGTTTGCAATGCCAGATGAATGGTGGACATTGCTGGGGTTAGGTGGCCCCTGCTCACCCTGGCTGGTGTCTCTGAACTGCAAACAACACAGCCATAAAAAGATCACAAACAGTTGTAAAGGTGATTTTGCTAAAAACAAAGTCTGATTTAAATTCCTAATCACGGATGACTATATCATCTAAAGGACATGAGATGAGAGATGAAGAGATGAAGAAAGGAAGAGGGTGAGAAAAAGAAGATAGACAGTGGGTCAGAGCGGGAGAGAAAGACTTGAAAAGAAAGAAAGAAAGAAACAAGGCACAAGAGCGTGTAAAAATGCCTTATTAAAAAAAAAGACTCTCAGAGGCTCCTTTTGGGTAGTACAACTCTTGGTGAGAGATTTTTAAACTTTACCCAGGGAGAGGGAGCGCATCATTAGTCTGAGTAAGTAGGATGGTCATTTTGACAAGTTGGAGCCCCTATCTGTGCCATTTCAATCAATTCCCGCCTTTGCTGTGGAACAATATATATATATATATATAACAATATATAAGGCATTTTCACACGCTCTTGTGCGTTGTTTCTTTCTTCCGCTCTGACCCACTGTCTCTCTTCTTTTTCTCACCCTCTTCCTCTCACCTCCTTTATTTCTGTTATGCATATGCATATATATATATGCATAACAGAAATAAAGGAGGTGATTAAGAGAATGTTATGGAGAAATAGAGAGACAGAATAACTGTTGTCTGCTTGCTGAAGGAACTGAACGCTGAAGCAGCTCCTGTTTAAAATCATCTTTATAGAGTGGAATTCATAGTTACCGTGGTGTCTGGACTCCCACTGTCAGCTCCGGACCAGGGAACCAGCATGGCTGAAAAGTGATTGCTTACCCACACAGCAAACATTAATCATACACTCTCTCATCAGTTCCGGTTGGAGAAAACAGGGAAGAAAACAGAGAGATGGGAATGGAGACAGAGAGCTTCCGCATTATTAAAGGCCCTTTTTCAGAACAGAACAGCATTAAAATACTGCAACCTGTTTAGAGGAGGAAAATGGAGATGTTTTGATGGGGGAAGGTGAGAGAAGTGTGGGAGTGAAGGAAAGAGGGAGAGAGAAGAGGAGAGAATGAGGGAGGGACGGGTTGAGGAAGGTACAGAGGGTGAAAGTGAGGAGGTGGGGAGAGTTGCTGCAAGCAATGCTAATGCCCACCATTTCTACTGCAATAAGGCTGTATGTGAGATTGAGGCACTGGATGACACTAACACACACACACACACACACACACACACACACACACACACGCACGCACACACACACACACACACACACGCACGCACACACACACACACACACACTAACTCCAGTCTCGCCAGTGTTTACACGTTATCACAGCGTGTAAAACAGGACCTGAGTCTGCCATGACTAATTGGTCCCAATTCATTATCGACCACTCAGCTTTAGATATGCCATCGGTACAGATTAAACAAGTGTAGATGGTAGAAACCATTGACTATAGAAAAGCATAAACAGTGCAATGCAGACATCTCACTCTGCAGAAACTCTTTTCAAGCAGAAGACAAGACAGACAAGCTTTTTATTTTTGACCCAAGTTTAAGGATTTGAAAGATGTAAGTTATTTGAAAGAAATGTAAGTTGTTGTATCGGACCAGGTCATGAAATATCTGGGCCCTTATATGTCCTACCAACTATGGAAGGCAGTGCTAGAGACTATCCCTGGGCAACCATCATAATCAGACTGGATGTATTGGGAAGTAAGGAGGGGAAAACAAAACATCTGCATCTGAAAAGCACCAAAAAGCAATGCACGACTGCAATGCCAGGCTGTCATGGAGTGATCAGCAAATCTCTGTGTGAAGGGACCATGGTCAGTGCCAAGATCGTGCCAAGAATGGTTTTTTGTCATGCATCACACATCCAGAAGGTCTGGTGGCATGATGCGGGGTGCAATTTTGCACAATGCCAGATCACATTTAGTGTTCATTACAGGTACTTTCACAGCCTAATGTTATATTAATTAGGTCCTGCAACCAGTGGCCTTACATTCTCTGAATGCAGACTCCAGTCCAACAGGACAATGCTTGTCTGCATACTGCTGCCATCTTAAGAGATTGCCTTTAAGACACAGATACTATGTAATGCCCAGTCACTTTGATCTGTGTTTGAAAATATTTGGGATGCTATTAGAGAGTACACTGTGTGAAATTGACTGCTGCTTCTTGCCAGTGTGTGTTGGTTGAGCGCTGTGTGTGATTGGGAAGAGTGCTGAGAGCGAAGCATCCATGTGTACCTAAAAAGGCACTATATAAATGTCATTTTTATTCATTGACTCAATCATTTATTCATTTATTTTCTTGAATGTTGACATTGAGTGTGAATCCCACCTACAGGGGATGCTGGTCTAATGAGCACAAAGACCTGGACAGCTTGGCCAGTGCAGCATCAGAGTTTTAATCTAAGAGTCCAGGGTTCAGGTGCTTGTTTGTGTGGGCAGTGGTTAGAGCACTGGGTTTTCATTGACAACGTGTTGGGTTTAATACCTGGCACTTGAGCAAGGCCTTTACTGTGTGTGTGTGTGTGTGTGTGTGTGTGTGTGTGTGTGTGTGTGTGTGTGTGTGTGTGTGTCTTTGTGTGTGTGTGGGTGTGTGTGAAATTCATCTGTGTCCAACATAAATGGTGAATTAGTTTTCTTAAGCCCTATTCACACAGGAAAGAAAATAGGAGAAAATTAATTTTACTACAGGAAGTCTGTGAAATTTATGAGCAATTCACATTGGATTAGAAAATTCAATATAAATGACTGAGATCTTATAACACATTAGTGTTGAAAATTTAGTTTGAATATAATGACACTACACTCAATGCAGAGGGTATGAACCAATCTGTTCACACCCATATCCGTGGCCACTTTCAGTGCAGCCATTTCATGCTCAGCCATTTTGTCTGGAAGTCTGTCAGCATCCTGGTTCTGCTGCTGTCAGAAGCAGTGCTGGAGCACCTCTTTTGACATGGCCCATGGCTGCTCCATTGTACTCTGCATAATGTCCAAAATCTGCTCCCTGTCAAAAGGAAGCCTGATGAAGCACAGGTGTGTTGTGTTTGGCCAGGAAACTCTTCATGACACTTTGAGACGCAAACGGCTGGACCTATGGGCAGCACCAAGAGGCACAATAATGCACTTGCCCATCCTTTACATTTGATACAGAGATTCCTGTGCAGGCAATTCCTCCTACATGGTTCCGTGTGACTTCTGCCTTTTCCCTAAGCTAAAAATGCTGCAGATTTCAGGAGCAGATTTCAGTCCTTAGAGGACATCATGCAGAATCCGATGGAGCAGCCGCAGGCCATCTCAAAAAAAGTGCTACAGTGCTACTTCTGACAGCAGCAGAACCACTGGAACACATGTGTGGCTGCCCAAGGGGACTACCTTGAAGGAGACCAGTGCAAGATTGTTGTATCTGAATACAAGTATTTTTTTATGAATAAAGGTCGGATACTTTTTGAACACACCTTGTAAAAGTGTATTTTTTAACAAAAACAGCTGTGAACTACAACTGTGGTTCTTGCAGGTTTCAATAGATTTTTGGCCAACATTATGACCTCAACGCAGTTGCTACGAAAAAACACATTAGTGGGCGGACCCTGGATAGGTCAATTGCATGGCCATGCAGCACTGAAGCTCCGATAATGTGTTTTCACCTCTGTGTGTAATTGACTTTCACGGCACAAGTGATGCTTAATTAAAGGTGTTTTTTTCCCTTGTCTGTGTGTGAACCCTGACAACGCTGATCAATACCACAGTGTGTGTGGCTCAGTGTGGCTGGGCAGGCTGCAGTTTCCACACTGGCTTCTGTCATTGACTGGAGTGCACCATATCTAAAGACACACACACACACACACACATGCATGCATTTCAGAAAAAAAATACATTATTGTGAGATTTGCCAGGCCTGAAAGTAATCCTGATGATAGTGTTTGATAACAGACACTCATTATCCACCAGATTCCAGACAATGAATTATTCCATGAAAAAAATCTGATATGACAAAAAATGTGTCTTCTGACTTGAACTCTGTTATATAAGCATGTTATGTGCCTGTCATTTCAGCTGGGAGGCATTGACGACATGGCCTGTGCAGTGTGCATTATAGTAACACTAATGATACATTACTCCTACGCCTCATGTCAGCCACTTGTGAGAAGGCAGGAGAGGTCCTGTCAATCAAATGCTTCCCTGCCACCTCTAGAGCTGCTGGCAGAGCGGAACAAAAGTATTTCCAGAGTGGCCCTGAGAGACTTCAAATGGTCTGCTGGCTTTAGAGCAGCCATGTCCTGCCTGACTGGACTGCTGTGGACTTTTCATTATTACGCAGCTCCTACCAAGGAAGTGTTAGTCCCTCAATCATCCCCAGCAGACTCCACACAGCTGCCCTTTCCCTTCCCTTTCTACTGTGGTGGCTCAATCGCATGCCTGCATCTAACTAAGGAAAATCTTTACAAGCAAAAAGAAAAATGTGACAAAAGCACAGTACACCTACAACACAAGCACAATAGTGAGAGTGAGAGTGTGCAAGAGGATAAAGCCACTGCAGAGATGTTCAGGAAATATTGTGGCTGTCCTGAGAAAACCTCTGAAGCGTAACAATAAATTCAGCCCTACTGCTCATTCTGCCCACTCTCCATTCTCTGCCCAAACTGCCCAGTGTGTCTAACACTGCTAACACAGAGCAGTTTAAATATTGAAATTTCTCATGCATTACTACATTAAAAATTAGAATATCACGAAAAATTTTAAATTCTTTAAGTGTAAAGTGAAATATTTCAAGCCTTTTTTCAAGTTGTGTTTTAACAACACTGCAAGTTGCAGGGCATTTCAACATGTTTTAACTTCCAATGAAGTGTATATTGTTTATTAATCCTTCAGGCATCCATGAAAATGTCACATTGCCTGTCAAAAAAGCTACAACTTAAAACAAATTAAGTGAATCAAGAGCAGTTGAAAGGCTGTACCATTCATACCCTGCTAATCTTTCTTTGCTGCAACTTGGCTACGTTGTCATAGTTTTCGCATCTGAAAGCCTGGACCAAGGTCTGAATCAAGGTTTTTTGTTTTTGTTACATCATTTACTTTTGGTCACTGTCAGCACATTTTTAAAATGTTAGGGAGTCAAGAACAAGCACGTGGAGGTGGAGCTTAGTGAGGAATGAGCATGGTATAAAGCAGCCAGTCAGAGCTGCCTTCATTGCTGCTTCAACCAAACAGACTGGTAAAGTATAAGTAAACTCTCACTGTAGCATTTGGGTTCAGATATGCTGCTTCCATAACTCCACCTCAATTGGGGATTTTTCCTTTTATTCCCTAAGAAGTGCAACCTTTCAAACACTCTTAATGCTCTTTCTGTACACTGTGGTAGAATAGCTTCTAACTGGCTCCATTCTCCATTCTATTAGACTGTGTATTACTGTATTATTTATAAAATAGTATTATTAAAAACAATAATAAAAATAGTTACAATTTACTTTTTTGCATCTGTTGAGGTTCCTGGGGACACTGGAAAGGTCTGCAGTATTTGCTTTCAAATGGAAAAAAAATAGTTGTGAGACTGATGATATGCTAATATTTACACTACAGTCATATGAAAAAGTTTGGGCACCCCTATTAATCTTAACCATTTTTATTTATAAATATTTGGGGGTTTGCAACAGCTAGTTCAGTTTGATATATCTAATAACTGATGGACACAGTAATATTTCAGGATTGAAATGAGGTTTATTGTACTAACAGAAAATGACAGGTGCAAAAGTATGGGCATCTCAACAGAGAAGTGACATTAATATTTAGTAGATCCTACTTTTGCAAAAATAACAGCCTCTAGTCGCTTCCTGTAGCTTTTAATGAGTTCCTGGATCCTGGATGAAGGTATTTTTGACCATTCCTCTTTACAAAACAATTCCAGTTCAGTTAAGTTTGATGGTCGCCGAGCATGGACAGCCCGCTTCAAATCATCCCACAGATGTTCAATGATATTCAGGTCTGGGGACTGAGATGGCCATTCCAGAACATTGTAATTGTTCCTCTGCATGAATGCCTGAGTAGATTTGGAGCGGTGTTTTGGATCTTTGTCTTGCTGAAATATCCGTCCCCGGCGTAACTTCAACTTTGTCACTGATTCTTGAACCTTATTTTCAAGAATCTGCTGATACTGAGTGGAATCCATGCGACCCTCAACTTTAACAAGATTCCCAGTGCCAGCATTGGCCACACAGTCCCAAAGCATGATGGAACCTCCACCAAATTTTACAGTGGGTAGCAAGTGTTTTTCTTGGAATGCTGTGTTTTTTTGCCGCCATGCATAATGCATTTTTGTATGACCAAACAACACAATCTTTGTTTCATCAGTCCACAGGACCATCAGTCCATCAGTCCACAGGAATGAAGCTGGCTTGTCCAAATGTGCCTTTGCATACCTCAGATGACTGTTTGTGGCGTGCTTGCAGAAACGGCTTCTTTCGCATCACTCTCCCATACAGCTTCTCCTTGTGCAAAGTGCGCTGTATTGTTGACCGATGCACAGTGACACCATCTGCAGCAAGATGATGCTGCAGGTCTTTGGAGGTGGTCTGTGGATTGTCCTTCACTATTCTCACCATTCTTCTTCTCTGCCTTTCTGATATTTTTCTTGGCCTGCCATTTCTGGGCTTAACAAGAACTGTCCCTGTGGTCTTCCATTTCCTTGCTATGTTCCTCACAGTGGAAACTGACAGGTTAAATCTCTGAGACAACTTTTTGTATCCTTCCCCTGAACAACTATGTTGAACAATCTTTGTTTTCAGATCATTTGAGAGTTGTTTTGAGGAGCCCATGATGCCACTCTTCGGAGGAGATTCAAATAGGAGAACAACTTGCAATTGGCCACCTTAAATACCTTTTCTCATGATTGGATACACCTGGCTATGAAGTTCAAAGCTCAGTGAGGTTACCAAACCAATTTTTTGCTTCAGTAAGTCAGTAAAAAGTAGTTAGGAGTATTCAAATCAAGAAAATGATAAGGGTGCCCATACTTTTGCACCTGTCAAATTGTGGTTTAATGCATATTGCACATTTTCTGTTAGTACAATAAACCTCATTTCAATCCTGAAATATTACTGTGTCCATCAGTTATTAGATATATCAAACTGAACTAGCTGTTGCAAACCCCCAAATATTTATAAATAAAAATGATTAAGATTAATAGGGGTGCCCAAACTTTTTCATATGACTGATATGACTTTTTCATATGGACGAATTAAAAAGAGTTAATATTGTTTTTGTTGGAACATTGCTGTGAGGATGTGTTTGTGAGATCTGGATGATCACAACCCCACCTCATCTCCAACTCCCCAACTCCCTCATCCCTCTCAAAAGTATTGAATGGAGCACCATCATTCCAGAGAACACAGTTCCAATGCTCCACATCTCAATGCTGGGAGACTTCATACCCCTCTAGCTCACATGTGGCAATAGACATAGTGTGAGTGCAGCTGTGTGAGTGCAACTTAAATTAACTGAATGTGTTCATGATAAAGTCTGTCCATAAGAGTATCAATAACCTATACTTTTCAGTCTAAGAGTGTTGATGTGTTATAAAGAAGTGTAGGTGTTTTTCTTGCTGTGCATAAAAAAGTTTTACATTTTTCTAAACTTGCATGAATGTACTGTTACCGTGGAGCACTGCCTGCATGGATGCCTCTGTCAAGGGTGAAGTAATTAGCGTGCCCTGTGTTTGGAAGAGAGGCTAGAGGAGAACCAAATGATTTTTCCAGCCTCTGTAACTGAAGCAGGGTTCAGCTCAGTGGGTCCAGACTACCCACAGTGAGTCTGGGCTCTTTCACTCCTCCACAGACCAGAACTTCCATCCAACTGGGAAAAATAAACAAAGGAAACAGATACAGCACCTGCATTTTAATTAGGCCACAGAGCAGCTCTGCTTTACACCACACTAATGATGGTTCTATAGGACTGTTATAGATTAAGTAAGTTGTGAATGGACTGGTGCAGAGATACTTCCCCTTACAAAAGAGAATCTCAAGTAATGTAACATTTGCTGGGTGCTGAACAGAGGTAGGTGGACGCAGAAGTACACGCTGGGATCGATGAAGACAGACTGGGACTAAGGGGCTTATATACACACAGAACATTAGACAAGACTGGAACATAATAATGATGGGGCAGGGCTACAAATCAGAAACACCTGGGAAAGGGCGGAGACAAGACGTGCTCAGAAGCACCAGAGGAGATAAACAAAACAAAGACTAGAGGGACAAGACAGATGCGTGACAAGTAAGATAAAAAATGAGTATGCTTTGAATTTTTTTATGTTCTCATCACAAATATACTAACCTAGATTATAAATTATACTTACAGTCATGTGAAAAAGTTAGGAGACTGGATTAACACCACTGACTTTAGTATATTTAAACATATGGACATTTGATCTTCACTTTAACTATAACCCCAATTCCAATGAAGTTGGGATGTTATATAAAACATACATAAAAACAGATTGCGATGATTTGCAAATCCTTTTCAACCTATATTCAATTGAATAATTACAAAGACAAGATATTTAATGTTCAAACAGATACACTTTTTTTTTTTTATTCACTCATTTTGAATTTGATGTCTGCAACACGTGATGTTTGGACAGGGGCATGTTTACCACTGTGTTAATCACCTTTCCTTTAAACAACACTCGATAAGTATTTGGAAACTGAGGACACTAATTATTGAAGCTTTGTAGGTTGAATTCTTTCCTATTCTTGCTTGATGTACAACTTCATTTGCTCTGCAGTCCGTGGTCTCAGTTGTTGTATTTTGTGCTTCATAATGCACCACACATTTTCAATAGGAGATAGGACTGGACTGCAGGTAGGCCAGTCTAGTACCCACACCCTGCTACTACGAAGCCACACTGTTGTTACACATGCCGAACGTGACCTGGCATCGTCTTGCTAAACCAAGCAGGGATGTCCCTGAACAAGACATTGCTTGAATGGCAGCATATGTTTCTCCAAAACCTGTATGTACCTTTCAGCATTAATGGTGCTTTCACAGATGTGTGAGGTATGCATGCTGTGGGCACTAACACACCCCCACCATGAGAGGTACTGGCTTTTGAGTTTTGTGCTGATAACAATCTGGAAAGTCCTTTTCCTTTGTGGCCCGGAGGACACAACGTCCATTATTTAAAAAAAAAAAAATTGAAATATGGATTCATCACACTTTTCCACTTTGCGTCAGCCCATCTAAGATGAGATCATGGTTCTGGGTGTTGTTGCTATATGGCTTTTGCTTTGCATGAAAGAGTTTTCCAGAGTCTCTGAATCTTTTGATATTATGGACTGCAGATGATGAAATCCAAAAGAGATGTCAAAGGAGTTGTCACAAAGCAGTTTACAGAAATCCGGGTCCAAGCCTCAAGTGAGCAGCCAGCAGGGAACAGTGTCAAGGAAAAACTCCTTGGAAAGGAAAAATCTTGAGAGGAACCCAGGCTCAAGAGAAGAACCCATCCTCCTCTGGTCGATACAGGCATTACACTGGAGAACACAGACATAGTCGGATACAAGCTTAGTCCATATGGAAGTCCATGCAGGTTAAGTATTCTAAGCTGGCAGTAGAGTCTCAGATGTTGGATGAATCATTCAGATGAAACTTCACGAAAGGGCGTGGACCAATGACAGACAGGCAAGCAGGGGCAGCTCAGGACATGGGGGATAGAGGGAGAAAAATTTAGTGACCCCAGATAGTCTGGTGTAGCACGAAAAGAGAATCTGTAGAAGAGGTGTTAATAAAAAGCCTGCAAGAAAGGTTTTTAGTCAAGATTTAAAGACAGAGAGTGTGTCTGAGTCTCGAACAGGAATGTTATTCCAGACTTGGGGGGCCTTATAAGAGAGAGCTTCTTGGAATTTAATAGGAAGCCAATGGAGGGATGAGAGAACAGGACTAATGTGGTCAAATTTCCGAGTTCTGATGAGAACTCTAGCAGCAGCGTTTTGTACTAATTGGAGCTTCTGTAATGTGTTCCCTGAACTACCAGCCAGAAGGGCATTAAAATAATCCACCCTTGACATTATTAATGCATGCAACAGTATCTCAGCATTTTTGTGGGAAAGTGCTTTATGCAATTTGGTAATATTGCGCAAGTGAAAGAATCCAGAATCCTCCATACTAATGTATCAAATGAAAGGTCTGTGTCAAACACAACTCCTAGGTTTATTACAGTGGAGCTGGGTATGATTGAGAAACTATCTAGATTAATAGGAATATTGGATTTATTAGGCCCTAGTATTAAAATCTAGTAAAATTTAGTAAAAGGAAATTTTGTCTCATCCCAGTTTTAATTTCTTTAACACAGTTTGTTATCCTCTTAAGGCAATGATCAGTGTTTGATTTACAGTGCCTTGCAAAAGTATTCTTTTCCATATTGTCACATTACAACCACAAACATAAATATATTTAATTGGAAATTAATGTGAAAGACCAACACAAAATGGTATACAATTGTGAAGTGGAAAGAAAATTATACATAATTCAAAACATTTTTTACAAATAAAAAACTGAAAAGTGCGGTGTGCAAAAGTATTCAGCTGAGTCAATACTTTGTGGAACCACCTTTTTGCTGCAATTACAGCTGCAAGTCTTTTAGGGTATGTCTCCACCAGCTTTGCACATCTAGTGACTGAAATTTTTGCCCATTCTTCTTTGCAAAACAGTTCAAGCTCAGTCAGATTAGATGGAGAGCGTTTGTGAACAGCAGTTTTCAGATCTTGCCACAAATTCTCGATTGGGTTTAGGTCTCGACTTTGACTGGGCCATTCTAACACATGAATATGTTTTGTTATAAACCATTCCATTGTTGCCCTGCCTTTATGTTTAGGGGTCGTTGTCCTGCAGGAAGGTGAACCTCCGCCCAAGTCTCAAGTCTTTTGCAGTCTTCAACAGGTTTTCTTCCAAGATTGGCCTTTATTTGGCTCCATCCATCTTCCCATCAACTCTGACCGACTTCCCTATCCCTGCTGAAGAGAAGCAGCTTGATGCTGCCACCCTCATATTTGACAGTGGGCATAGTGTGTTCAGAGTGATGTGCAGGGTTAATTCTGCGCCACACATAGCGTTTTGCATTCTGGCCAGAAAGTTCAATTTTGGTCTCATCTGACGAAAGCACCTTGTTCCACATGTTTGCTGTGTCCCCAACATGGCTTCTGGCAAACTGCAAATGGGACTTTTTGTGGTTTTCTTTTAACAATGGCTTTCTTCTTGCCACTCTTTCATAAAGACCACATTTATGCAGTGCACGACTAATAGTTGTCCTGTGGACAGATTCCCTCACCTGAGCTGTGGATCTCTGCATTTTGTCCAGAGTCACCATGATCAGTGCTCTCCTTGTTCTGCCTGTAAGTTTAGGTGGACGGCCTTGTCTTGGTAGGTTTACTGTTGTGACATATTCTTTCCATTTCTGGATAATGGATTGAACAGTGCTCTGTGAGATGTTCAAAGCTTGGGAAATCTTTTTATAGCCTAAGCCTGCTTTAAACTTCTCCACAACCTTATTCCTGACCTGTCTGGTGTGTCCTTTGGACTTCATGATGCTGTTTACTCCCCAATAATCTCTTAACCAACCTCTGAGGCTGTCACAGAGCAGCTGTATTTGTACTGAGATTAGATTACCACTTTGGTCTTTCACATTAAATTCCAATTAAATATATTTATGTTTGTGGTTGTAATGTGACAAAATATGGAAAAACTTTTGCAACCCACTGTAGCTGAAATGTAAAGCTGGGTGTCATCGGCATAGCAGTGAAAGTCAATATCTTGCATTCGGATAACTTTATCCAGTGGTAGAAAGTAGAGGCAGAAGAGTAATGGACCCAGGACCGATCCCTGTGGAACGCCATATTTTACTATGATGTGATAAGAGTGATTATTATTGATGTAAACACACTGAGGGCAGTTAGTCAGGTACAATTGAAACCAATTTAGGGCTGATCCTTTAATTCCTAAATGGTTTTCTAATCTATCAAGCAAGATAGAATGATCGATTGTGTCGAACGTGGCACTAAGATCCAATAGTGCTAAAATAGCATTGCAATTTCTATAATGGGAGAGGAGCAAGTCATTTGTTACTTTTAATAAGGCTGTTTATGTGCTGTGATTGAGTCTAAATGTAGACTGAAAAGCCTCATTTAAATTATTATGGTAGCAGTAGGTGCATATTTGTTCAGACACTACTTTTTCTTTTGCTAAGAAGGGAAGGTTTGCTTTCGGTCTATAGTTGGCAAGCTTGTGTGGTTCAAGATTTGGCTTTTTCAAAATGGGATTAATAACTGCGGATTTGGGCATGTATCCCAAAATATTGAGTAATGGTTGAATAACTGACTTGTTTAAATAATTATGTAGGTACTGCATCCAGTGCACATGAGGATCATTTGGAGGAGCTAATTAAACTAAGCAGGTCTTTTTCACTAACGGGGTTAAAATGTTTTCAAAATATAAAGAGGTGATGGTGGAGCCTGACCTTGAATTTTTTTAATTTTTTTCTATTTTGTCATTAAAGAATGTCATGAAACCATTGCTAGAGATGTCAAGAGGAATAACTGAGCTTGTATTGTGGCTGTTGGTTAATTTAGACATGGTATTAAAGAAGAATCTGGGGTTGTCTTTATTTTTATGTGTTAGAGATGCAATATATGAGGATTTGGCTTTAACTAAGACCTGTTTGTTATCAGTAAAACTATGTTTCCAAGCAACTCTGAAAAAATTCTAGAAGTGGTGAACATGGACCCATCTTTGATTGGGAAAAATTGAAGTTTTTTTCCAGAGATGCTCAGTTAAAACCCAGTAATGACAATCACCAGTTTCCAATTAACCTGTTCACCCGTGGGATGTTCCAAACAGGTGTTTTTTGAGTATTACTCAACTTTCCCAGTCTTTTCTTGCCCTGTCCCAACTTTTTTGGAACTTGTTTCAGGTATGAAATTCTAAATGAGTGAATATTTGCAAAAAACAAAAAGGTTTATCAATTTGAACACTAAATATATTGTCTTTGTAGTGTTGAATGTAGGTTGAATTGCAAATCATTGTATTGTTTTTATTTATGTTTTAAACAATGTCCCAAATTCAATTGGGGTTGCATAGCGAGGGATGGATGTCATATAACTAAACACATAAAACTAAAGAACTGTTTTTTAAACATAAATTGTAAAACAATTATTAGAATGGCATTAAAAAGGAATGAAAATTTTGGACACCTTATGTCCTAATAACTGATATTTCCTATAATATCACTGATATTATACTATATCAGTGATATAATAGTACTGATTTGGTTCACCTGTGTTTGTGTACCTATATAGCATTTGGTTCACCTGCATTACAAAGAGTTCAGTCTGTCTATCTGTTAGATCTTTTTCTTCCATTTTTGTAGACTATGATTCTGCCTTGTCCCTGTTGTGTTTTTCTGTTTTTTTTTTTGTCTGGTGTTTTTCCGATTTAATGGTATGCCCTTTTTGTACTTGTTGCTTTGTTTGGCTATTGACCTGGACATCGATTACTCTCTACATCCCTGTAATAAAGCTTCAGTGACTTTTACTCTGCTTGTGCCTTGTATCTGTCTGGTCCTGAAAGTAACTGTCTACCAGTCTCTGAAATTGACATTGATATTGAATAAAGATTTTCCCACTCCTGTATGTGGAATTCTTTCAGTTGTGTGATGTTTCAGTGGTCTTTGTACAGACGGTCTTACATTTTCCTCAAGCCCCCTATGATACAATGAAGAATTCATAGTAAACTCTATGATTGAGAACTCTTTAAAGCAGCCCCAAACTGTGACACTTCCACCACCATACTTCACAGTTGCTATGAGATTCATTTACTCAAATGTTGTGTTTGGTGTGTGCCAAACATATCTTCTGTTACTGTTCCCAAATACCTTTGGATTCAGTAAAAATCAAATGCAAGTGCACAAAATGATGTAATGTGTAATTTTGTGCAAAATTACAAACTTGTGTAAACAATGGGAAATAATATATATTTCCATTACTTTTGGACCATATTTGAATAATTTTGAACTTATTTCATTTTTGAATGTGAAAAGTATTCTTAAGTGTTTTCCAGTCTCCACTCACCTTTGCAGACTTTTGGTCTTTTTACAAACTCTGAGTCTTTTGGGGGAAAAAAATGTAGTTATGCTAATGATTAGTAAACAACACAAAATGATGTGGGAAGAGAAGAGAAGAGAAGAGAAGAGAAGAGAAGAGAAGAGATATGAAGAGAAAGAATATGAAAGAAGGCACACGAAGAGAAGGGGCATGCAGAGAAATGACATGAAAGAAAGAACATGATGAGAGGAGAAAGGACATGAAGAGAAGAGAAGAGAAGAGAAGAGAAGAGAAGAGAAGAGAAGAGAAGAGAAGAGAAGGGGCCTGAAGAGAAGAGACATGAAAAAAGAAGAGAAAGGACATAAAGAGAAGAGCCATGAGAAGAGAAGAGAAGAGAAGAGAAGAGAAGAGAAGAGAAGAGAAGAGAAGAGAAGAGAAGAGAAAGAATATGAAAGAAGGCACAATAGAAGAGAAGGGGCATGCAGAGAAATGACATGAAAGAAAGGACATGATGAGAGGAGAAAGGACATGAAGAGGAGAGAAGGGTCATGAAGAGAAAGGATATGCAAGAAAGGACATAAAGATATGAACAGAAAAGAAGGGGCTTGAAGAGAAGAGACATGAAAAAATGACATGAAGAGAAGAGGTAAAAAAAGGAAAATTCCACAGATAGCATGCTCATATGGAGCCTCTTGGGTTCTCTTGGGTTCCATGTTGGCCCAACATATAGATGCCCACCTGGGCCAGTGATGAGGCCCAGATTAAACATGGGCCCTAACTTGGTTGTCTAGATGTCCTAGATGGGACCCATGTGAAATTAAGTTGAGCTGTGCACTGATGCCACCCATTTGGAAAGCCCAGCTGGGTCTCAGTAACATCTCATGTACATGCCCACCTGGAACCCACCTACTCCAGATTTCTCCCATGTGAAACCCATGTGAAACACTTTAATGAGCATGTTGGCTTGGGAAATCCATGACAAAAATAATCAAAATGGAGAGGAAGAGACAGAGCCAACTGAAAAAAACAACACATTTACAGAGAGCAACAGGCATTTCATAATCAGTCAGACACAAATAAGTTCTGTAAATAAATAAATAAATAAATAAATAAATAACATAATTTATTTTCCCCCGAGAGGATATTTAGGAAGCCGGCTGGATTTTGTATTTCTGAACCTTGCATATTGCCCCCTCTCCCTCAGCCACCGGTGGACCTGTCAGTCTGCTCTATTCCTGAAAAACATGACAGGCATCAGACTGAATCAAAACAGCCTTCTGACTGGAGCAGAAAGCAGAAGTGCAGTTCAGTGTTTATTTCTGTTCTGTTTTTGTCTGCTGTCTGGAACCCAGACGTAAACGTTTTAAAAAGCAGCGTGGCAAAAAATAGGCATGGAATCATGGGCAGCATTGTGTACAGTTAGTTAGAATTATCTGTTTTTTGGTTAAAGACTGTGTTTCTCTTAGCAGACATAAAGCACAAATGAGGAATGAACACAATAGCCTAAAGCATATAGAGGTATCAGGGTGAATATGGGAGGGAAACAAGCAGTATGAATCCTTTAACTGCCACCTTGTTCTATTAAATAAGAACTCTTTGGCATCAAAAGGAACTGACGGCCCAGTATGTGCAGTGAAAAGGCAGTTCAGTCTTCCCTGTTCTTTTCCCAACTTCAATTCCAAATATTCTTGTGTCTAACCCTGATTTTTGCTATTTTATATTTGTTCTGGAAGGTTATCTTCATGCCTGTTGTCAGTGATAAGATTATTTACCCACCGGTTCAGTTATCCGTTTGTTTGAGATTATTCATACATTATGCAATACTGCTTCACCCACACCACTTCCCTCTTTAAATACACCCACTCTGGCTCTTTCCATTAAAATATCTAATGTGTAGCAAGTGGAGAAAAAAACATTAAGTGAATCAGATAAAAAAACTGCAAGCAGAAGAGTTTGGCCATGTGTTTGTTGTTTATTTCCTGGAAATGAAAGAAAGAAAGAAAGAAAGAAAGAAAGAAAGAAAGAAAGAAAATGAGTATCAACCAGCACTTATATAGTCTTCAGAATGTTGATTAGACTCAGAGATTGTTTTATCTGTTGGTCTAATAAATGTAACACTATATGAGTGCTGTTCATACTCTTTTCCTGGATTTCCTTTGAAAGATTTATAACAATCTGCTTTGTCAATGCTGTGCTCTTCTGTTTTTTGCCCTTTTATACCAAACTAGAATTGACATAAGCATGGACATGTGTAGATGTAGTATAAACCTAGTGCTTAGTCTCTGCGTACATGTTTCTTTTCGCTGAAGGTGGTCATGGTCATTATGACCGTCTCGTCTGTCCACGCTCATTCCAAAGGTGGAAAGGGTTTTTCTTTTTGCTTTCTCACAAACAGTTATTTGATTAACAACTCTTCTTCTTCATTAAAACACAACAAATGTGCTGTGAAGATCAGACTGATGGATCCCTGTCATTTAAATTAAACAGGACATCCACAGCTGCTCATTACACTTGCAGTGATGACTGAGAATTTGTGAGCCCATTAAATTTTTTTACATTAATTGCAAATGAAAATTCAGGACTGTTTAATAATTTCACTGACTGCTTATATGTGCTCAATAACCCAGTCTTTATCAGATGTCTGCAGTTATCTGATTGTTTACATGGTCACACAAACAGCAAACTCCAACTTCTTAGCCAGTCTAGCCAGTTTGTCCACACAGCCAGAGAAGGACAGAGTGGAGGAGACACTGTCCCTTCCTCAGGAGGCCTTATTGCCTGATTGACCGGGGGGATAGATTTAGTAAGAACCGCTAAAGTGAACACCACCTTAGGAGCACTACAGCTAAAGTCAACACCACCATAGGAGCACTACTCCTAATAGCACTACTATTACAAATACTTCCAGCTCCACGCTGTGATCTAAAATCCTTAGGCACAAAAGATCAAGCAGCGACCTGCCTTAACATTTTAGGCAAAGCCAGCAGGTTTACTGCTGAAAATCTCATCCCATTTCCACAAAAAGCTTAGTTCATAAAGTTCATAAAGGTCCTTGCTACATGGGTTTGAAAATGACTGAAAATTTTGGAGTTCCAATGTGTGATTAGCTACAGTGGTGACACTAACTATAGAGTTACCATAATTGTTTTCATTGAAAACCATGGAAGAGAGCAGCCCTTACAAAGCTGTTCTATCTCACGGCCCTCAAAATGGTGTGTGTGTGTGTGTGTGTGTGTGTGTGTGTGTGTGTGTGTGTGTGTGTGTGTGTGAAAATGCTTCACGAAATCCATCGCAACAAAACCAGCTTGCATATGTTAATTAGCACTAAAATTACATTACAAAATGAGCTCATAGCTTCCAGCTGCACAGTAATGCAGTTCTCAGCTGAAGATAATAAACTCTGAGCTACTGACTGACATGTCACACAGCACAGCAGCGCCACCTTTAGGAGAAAACTGTTCAGAGTGAACAGATTCGTTTTCATTTTGACGCTTTTCTCTCTCTCTCAAGAGTTTTCTCCAGAAGGTGGCGCTGTTGTCTGCACTGAAGTTATGATGTTTTTATGAAGTTATTTAAGAGTTTAATTTCTGTAGTATGACTCCAGAGGGTTAAGGGTAGGTTTTGTGTCTCTTAAAAAATCTAAGGGAAATGACCTCTAAGGAAATTTAAGCAACACTTAAGGATTTTAAGGGGTTATTTAAGGGACGTTTGATACTAGGGGAATATTTAAGGCTTCATGATGATTTCCTTATGAACACCCTAAGGCATTTTTTCTGCAACACAGTTCAGTTTAAGTGATCTTTAAGGGCAACCTTAAGGGAAGTTTTCACTTAATGTGTTTTATGCAACCAGGCACTGAATTTCACCCATTCTCCTCTCGTCACCCAGGCCCTCCGTAGCTCAATATTCAATGTGAATACAAATTTAAATGATACAATACAAATTTATGGATTATGTAAAATTATTTGGATCTATTTATTGTGAGATAATTATTCATTTATGTTCATTTATTTGCTATATTTGATAAGTGGATGGGTTTGATGGTCCAGAATTACATTAAATTGCTAATCTCATTGGGTACTCTCCTCTAAAGCCTTGATGCTACAATCGCCTCTGATACAAGGTTTTTGCTTGGCAATACCTTTATCAGGATGTTGGTCAATGGCTCTCTGATGTCTTAGGCAGCTGATGTTTTCAAATGATCTTAAAAGTAAAAATGTGTTAAAAAGTTAGGATTGGACAGTGACAATATCTAAAATTTGCTTGAGGTATTGGTGCATTCGGGGGCGCAGAGTCACAGGGAAGGGTGGACTGTAATTACATTTCCTAACATTCACTGGACCCTTGGCTCTACCTCACCATCAAGTTAATGTATGTAGCCATTCCTGTTTGGCTGAAAATGGATTTGTGCTGCATTAGTTGATGAGAAGCATAAATTACATTATGTGTCCACAATGTGATCTTAATGTCACTCATCCAGGTAGACACCGCCCTTAAGCCAGGGTGCTTCAGTTTCAGTGCTACGTATGTACACAGTGTTCCTGCTTTCAGAAAATGAGATACTTGGACAAAAAATGCACTGCCAGAGTCAGCCACAAGGCCATACAGTCTATATGAGAAAATGTGCTTTCTTTTCAACTGTCACCACTGCATAGGTAACAGCATGCTGCTACAAAGTCTGTAATATATACAGTATTTCTACCAACTTTACCTTTAAGAGGCATGAAAGGCAATTAGAGTCTCCCTATCAACGTCAAGGCCAGCAAACCCACTCAGAGGAAGTGAGAGAAGCACAGTAGAGAACATTTAAGCCCACATATCTAACACTTCACTTCAATTCATGACTCTAACACTGCCAAGGTAGAAGGTGAAAACAGAAATACTAACAATATAGGCTACAGCTATGAATCAGTTCAGATTGTGTGCCAAGAAAGTGTTTGGACTAAAGAGCATTTTAATATATAACTTTAAAATGGGTCAGTGCATGAACAGGCCTGACCACAGTAAAATGTCATCATGACTGTTCACATCTTTACAGTCATGATGGGTGATGGGTGTCGAATATGGTTTGTTACCAACAAATCCATGTGTGGAGACACCATGGTTAGTGCAAAGATCAGTGGTTTGTTGTCAAATGTCCAGAAGGCCTGGTGTTTTGGTCTGGAGTGCAACTAACCTTTAGTCTTCATTCCAGGCACTTTGACAGCCCAACATTACATTAATGAGGTCCTGCAATGAGGCGCTAAGTTTTCTCAACACACACTCTGGTGCTGTATTCCAATAGGACACTGCTCGTCCATATACTGCTGCTGTCTCAAGAGATCACCTTGAACGCACAACTACTAGGCCTGAACTATCTCTATCTGAATATGTGTGGGATACCATTGAATGCAACACGCTACCACAAAATCTGTGACTAAGAATATTCTAAAATGAATGATTAGGGGCTTTTGAAAAAAGAGCCAGGACTATAGCCCTGTAGCCCTAACCTAGAACCAAAAACCTAAAGTAACTGAATGCATTCATTAGATGGGGTGGCCACAAATATTTGGATATATAGTGTCTCTTCTTATCTGACTCTTCTCGGTAAGGGTTGCAGAGTGTCCAATGCCTTGCTGGAATCATTGACCTGAATGTTACACAGTAAAGAAGCAGTAAGATTTGCTGTTTCTAGAGGTCGACAGCTTTGGATCCAACCTTTGTCCTCACACTCACTGATGCATCTACAAGGACTGTAGTTACTACATTCACACAATGGCTCACACAGTGTATCTCAGCAATGTATCACCCCATAAATACCATGAACTTTCTCATATTCTTAGGAAGGTGTCTGTCATAAGAAGCTGTCATCTGTACCTGTGAGGCATATTTTGTTGGTTGCTTGTTCAAGTTGTGATTATTGCAGTGCACACTTTTAGTCACATGTACAGTGGCATGCAAAAGTTTGGGCACCCCTGGTCAAAATGAAGCTGTTACTGTGAACAATAAAGCAAGTTGAATATTAAATTATCTCCAAATAACAAAGTTAAAGATAACACATTCTCATCTTGCACGCTTGCACGCACTGAAGTCTCTTCATAAATTTTCAATCACATTCAGGTCAGGGGACTATGAGGACTATGGTGAACCTTCATCTTGTGCCTTTTGAGGTAATCTATTGTGGGTTTTGAAGTGTGTTTTGGATCATTATCAATTTGTGAGCCATCCTGTTCAACTTCAGCTTTTTATAGATGATGTTTTATTTGTTTCCAGAATTTGGAATCTTTGTATTCTCCCCATGAAATGTACCCCCATGTTTAACGGTTGGAGAGGTGGTCTTTTCAGGAAATTCTGTGCTCTTCTGGATTTTCTTGATGATCTTTAGCAGTCAAACGTGGTTTCTGATTTGCCTTTCTTGTGATCCTATAAGCAGCTGTCTTCCAGACCTTATCTTGACCTCCACTATTCCTGTTAATTAAACTTTGAACTGAGGAAATGGCAAACTGAAATGCTTTGCTATCTTCTCATAGCCTACTCCTGCTTTGTGGGCCTCGAAGAGTGTTAGGTTGCTTCTTAGAAGAACCAATAGATGATGTTCCTTGGGATAAGGTAAGAGGAATAAGGGTATTTTTAAAGCTTTGAAATTTGCATCACCTGGCCTTTCCAATCAATGATGGTGAATAAGCCATTATGATAACAGGCAAATTAAGGTTATCTGAGCACTCAAATCTCTGACATTTTCCATATGTTTGCAAGGTACTCCTTTCTTTTTTCACTCTAAAGTTGTACAAAAACAAAATAATACACTGGTATTGCTTAAATGTGGAAAACTGAAAACCAAATGTTTTTTTGCATGCAACCGTAAAGAGCCTATCACACATCTCACATATCTCATGTGAATAAAAAACACATTACCAGATTTTATTTTAAAGATTGTTTAATCAGTATATCTCTGTATACTTCTTCTTAGTTATTGAAAAAGTTTATACTGCAAATATGCTGTATGTAAATGAACTTGACATTATGTTCATAGTTTATCATCTACATCTTAGTTTGGAGCTACAAAATATGCTACTACTTTTCTATTTAGAAACATTGCATAAAAAATGTACTTTTGTTACTTATATGTTTTGTTTAATTATTACATTATTATTATTATTATTATTATTATTATTATTATTATTATTATTATTATTATTATTATTATTATTCTACACATTTGTAATTATGAACCAAAAGAAGGCACATATTCAAAATGAAAGTGAATAAATAAAAAAGTGAATAAATATACAAATAAAAGACAAATAGTTGTTCTCACCAACTGTTGTCACATATCACATAACTGGTTTATGACCTGTGAAAATGAGAAAGAAAAAAAAAAACTTGTTCTGTTTTGGACAGTAACATGCTAGACATGCTCATTCACACTCCAGGCACACATATACATCCTCATGGCTGCCAAAACACTGTTGTCTTCCATTAGACCATGCATGCTAAACAGTACATTAGAACGTATCTATAATGGAGGAATGATTTTACACTGAAACATGTTTCATTTTCAGAGCTGAGACTATTCAAACAGTTACCCACCAGTTGTTTTGTGGGGAAATTTGCATCAGAGGCTCTTTGTGACCTCAAAAAAGCACTGAAATAATCTCAGTAAATACCCTCTCTGTAAACAAGCACAAGACTTTCATACAACATTATGAAGAATTTTAGCAGGAGAGAGAAGAGAGAGAAAGTGTGTGTGTGTGTGTGTGTGTGTGTGTGTGTGTGTGTGTGTGTGTGTGTGTGTGTGTGTGTGTGTGTGTGTGTGAGAGAGAGAGAGAGAGAGAGAGAGAGAGAGAGAGAGAGAGACAGAAAGAGACAGAGAGAGGTATTTTAAACATAATCCTGACAGTCTTCAAGAGACATGCCAGTTCTAATAATGCATTCAAACAAGTGTATCCTCCCATGCATGTCCTTATTCAGATGTGTAATATCCGCAATGATTCCATACACATCAGCATTGTTATCCACAAGGATGTGTGATGTTGAAAAAAAAAGAGTAGTTCTATGAATACAGTCATGAAAATATCCCTGGTCTAACCTTTGTGAAAAACATACCTCTAGCTGAAATAGTTCTATAATTTTGGACTTGTTCTCTTATTTTTGGACCACGTCTCTGAAATAAATCACTACTATTAAATAATTAAAATTATATTAATTTACATTTAATATATATTAAGTGCACAGGTCTATACACCAAATATTTGTCTGAGCTGCTCCATTGAACACTAAACTCATGTTAAAATTGCTTCACTTATTCTTGTCATATGACCACTGAATATATACTTCTAAAATGGTTAGTGTAGTACTCCATACATACATCTAATATGCTTATTGTAGTACAAATCATATACTTCCAATATGCTTATTGTAGTGTGTCATATATTTCTAATATGCTATACTTCTATTGTGTTCAGTATAGTAAAAGTCATATACTTCTAATATGCCTAGTGTAGTACATATACTTTAATATGCTTAGTGTAGTTCAGGTTATATATTAATAATATGCTTAGTGTAGTACAAGTCATATCAAATCAAATAATATATTTTAAAGTATACTTAAAAGTTTTGTTTTTTTAATGTATAGCATGTAAAGGTTTCAGTATACAGACAAAATAGATTGTGTTTTAAAATATCAGATTTTTTTCACCTGGGTTAGGCTAAACACTGAGAATGTCAGCATAAAACATCCCTGATTTCTGTTGTTGTAGCTCCAGTACCTTTTACATTCCAAGAAGTGGAATCCATTTCCTCCTAGATTAAAGAAGGAATTTCAGGCTGAAAAAAACAGGCAGAATATTAATTTGCCTATCTCTCTCTACTGGGCCAGGCAATGTGTCAGATAACCTTTCATCAATGCCTTCAATCTGCAGAGGTGGCAAAAGGAGCTGCGCCCCCCAAATTACAGCTCTTTTTCTCACTGCAATCACATTTGGCTCATCTGTAGTTTATAGGGTGCAAGTGGAGTCAGGGGGATTTAAATTAGGGCAAGATTATGAATACTATTTCTACTATTTCATTAGTAGCACTGGCTAGAGGTGCTGTCCATCGTTGATAAATAAGCAGTGCAAAATTTCCTGGTGAAATTGGCCTTCACACATTGGGATCATTCATTGCTATATGAAAGGGGGAGCTTTGAGAACATGTTTAAATAATAAGGTACCTCAAAAAGAGTGATTTATATTCATGTCTGAAGGCGGTTGTTTAATTTGTTCATTTAGAAGAATTTCACCATACAGGAGCATTTTGTAGTTCCATAATTACAGACAGTAGTCCCTCTGTTTCTCTGCATACTTTGTTATCCTCCTTTCATCCGGATCTTTAATTATCAGGACCCAAAAAGACCACCACAGAGCAGATATTATGTGGGTGGTGGGTCATTCTCAGCACTGCCATGACACTGACATGGTGGTGGAGTGTGTTGTGCTGGTATGAGTAGATCAGAAAGTAGTCCAACAGAAATAGCCAGCCAACAGCGTTGCAGTAATGATCCTGTGAGCAATGATGAAGGACTAACACAAACTGTACAGAAACAAATGAGCTTCTGTCTCTCGCTTTACATCTACAAGTGGGAATGTCTAATAGAGTGGACAATTAGAAACGGTGGGTATTTATAGAACTACAAAGTATAGTCCCTGCCATTTTGTCGACAGAGATAAACAAGAAGAAAGTGTAAATATTATGGCTAATCAGTATGTGTTCTGTAGGACTGCCACTAATAAATATTTTTTGTTGATTAATCTATTAATTTAAAGGCCAGAACACACAAGCCAAACAATCACTTCATAATTCACATCTAGTGTTGGTAATGTAAGGGCAGAGCTGGACCAATACTATAGCTCAGTTGCACATTGCGTATTGCCCTATGCACATTGCAAAGGGGCCCTGCAAATTAATGCAGCCCCCCCCAGTCTCCCCCTTGTCTCATATTAATGTAAAGGTGAAGCGAAACTGTCCTTCAGAACATGAAAAGCAACTCCTCAAGTGTGAAGTGTAAAATTTTCATAAAGTGTTCAGTGTTCATTTTCAAAGTTGGATTCCTAATTAATAATAGTCTAGTACTCACCACTGCGGGATGATAGAGGAGGGGGTGCAGACCGGGGTTTCGGTGCTTTTGGCACTACACAACCACAATAAACAAGCACAAACCAAAGTTTGAAGCAGAAAAGTGCATACACTTACAGTTTTAAACTGTCTTGTACTTATTTAAACCAAATAAACCAATGCTTGGAAAGTTCCTTACCTTTTCGTTCCACCTCAAAAAATGTAGTTTTATCAAAGTCCTGAGTTCCAAATTAAATACTGCCACTATATTCAGTCACACTAACACTGGCTTATTTGGCATTTTCATTCAAGTTCAAATTTCGTTTCAATTCAAGTGCTACAGATTTTTAGCATTATAGTTGTTCCACCTTAAATTAAATTTTTTAAAGCTTTCATATGCTTGTGAAATGGCCCTCTGGGACCTTAAAGTTCTAGAAATCGTCTTATATGATGGTCACTCCTCCTATGTCATTTTAAAACTGCCTAACGATATCCAATCTAGAGACACTATATGGATTGTGATCACACTCCTCCTATATCTCTTCAAAACATGAGGGTTATCCAGTGTAGCGACTGAATATGGTTGTGATGGTCATAATACTCCTTCTATATCAGTTTGAGGGTTATCCAATCTCTCTTAGTTACAAGATGGACAGTGATATTGTTTATTTAAAATTTATTTATTTATTTATTATTTATTTATTTAATTTGTTATTAATTTTATTTTTATTTTTTGTTTGTTTGTTTGTTTGTTTACTTCATTCTGACAATCTGACAAAGAACAGGCAAAAGTATTGGAGTATCAGGTGCAGCTGTCAAAGAAATGATCACATTTTGGCTCAGAGTTCAGGTAGGTTAGCTTCTGGGCCTGTGATAGTCCAGACAGGTTTTTGGAATTAATTGCAATATGGTAACTGTAGTTTAGCTGTAATTAAATTCAGCCATGCAAGTTTGCAAAATCTGAAATGCTCCGTCATGTTTTGTTTGTTTTGATGTTGGCCTCCCAGGCTTTTGTTTTATGCTCAGGCTGTCTGTAATAAATGCTCAGTATTTAAGTCATTCTGGTTTGAATCATCCTTTTTGGTGGGAATGTGAGGGGGAAGGTGGGGAGATTAACCACTTTTCTTTTTGTCCAAAATGACACTGTTATTGATGTGTTGAGCGTTTAGTTCACAGCTTGGCTTGTCTATACGGGAAAAAAGCCCGGTGGAACATCTCCAGATGGTGCAGATGGGCACTGACCACTGAACAGCCTAAACCTCTGGTGGTGATCCTGCATATTTTTTATGTCCATTTATGGCATTTGTGTGGTTTTATGCATCAGAACTGTCAGCAGAACTGTCCTGTACTGCTCCTTCTTTAGAAAGCAGACAAAAGTGATATATATCATTACCATACACATGATCTCTTAATTACTGAGAAAATATTACACTTCAAATATTACATTTTTCTAGCATTTGGGCAGTTAATATTTAGCTAGCACTTGTTAAAATTACATAGAACCTGTTGCAAAAACCTGTTTAGAAAGTGAAAGACAGCCAGTAGATCAGAGAGTATGCACCAAAAAAGAATGATTCATTTATTTAGATTTATTTAAGGTTTCACAGAATGCTTTTCTGTTTAAATAATGTGGATATAATTTGTATAAATGTAATTTTATTTGGGTTGTAAAATCATCAGGTAGGTTTACAAACCCACATGAACACATAATAATGTCTGACATTAATGGATTGCAACTTTTTTGCAATTAGTAAATGCATTACAATCAGACTCTGTTATCATGGTTGCAGAACAAACAAATAAGCATTAACAGCATCTTGTTTGTAGCAATAGCCTTTCCTGCTTAACATCCATGCCATCGTAAAGAATGCAAAGAAATACATAGGCCGTGGTGATACATTATTTGGAACAGACAATTTTCATACATAGTATTTCATATACAAGGGACTTTAAATGAGGCCTTAGCTGACTATCACCTATTTGCTTTGTGTGCAGCCTGTGTGGACACCCAAATTAGTGAGTGCATTTATATGCACTCAATTATCTGATAACTGCAGAAAGTCAGATTTTGTGATTAATCTAATCAATGTGTTTGAGTAATCCAGTAATGTAAAAACTCTGGGTTTACATGAGTCAGACAATAACCAGATATCTACTTTGCAACCAGCCAAGAACATGAATGAGGTGGGAGGAAGGCAAAGTACCTGCAGGTTCTTCCCATTGGTTTGTGCTGTGTGCACATCTCTTGATCAGAGACAGGAGTAGCTTGTCATGGAGACAGCCTGCTCAAACTGAAAAATCCAAGAGAATGTCAGTAGTGTATACATGCACTGAGACATCAGATTACTGAGCTAAATCCAGCTCTCTTTCATATCAGATTACTCCAATCAAAGAAAGAGTATATTCCACAGTATACTGTTTGCATAATCAGTTGAATAATCAGATACTGCAGAAATTAAGATTATCAAGTGTTTGTAAATGAGTGTTTGAGTATATCTTCCATATACAGATCTAGTATTATGTATGCCAAAATACAGTTCCATTCTAGGACACATAAAAGCAGCCTGCAAGTGATGATGACAATTCCAAAAAATCCCAGGGTGCCTCTGCTGTCAGTCCACCCCAACCAAATATGCTGTTGTACCATTTTTATTTTTTGCTTTGCTTCAAAAATCAAAAATCCATAAACCAGCTTGTTCTCTAAGATCCATTTCAGCATGCACTGTAGAATATCTTGATCTCCTGTCATGACCTTCAAACATCTTGATCAGAGCTCTGTCAAAGATTAGAAAAGCATAATTTCTAGACAGCACCTTTCCTTGCCTTATTTAAGCTGTACTTAGTGACACAAGAACAACAAGAGTGGCCTAGTTATTTCATTTGTATGCAAACGTGTGCATTTCAAAATACAGTGGCTTCAAATCTCAATGGAGTAGCGTTTCCATGTTGTCCCAAAATGAAAGAGACACTTGTCAAATGTCTTGAGGAGAGTGCTGACGAGAGTTTGGCAAGGTGCTGCTTTAAACAATGCTGTTTTCAGCTTGACTGTCAAATTGACTGCTTACTTCAAACTCCACCAAAAAAACAGGGAAAGATAAATGTTGCGTTCTTGGAAATGCTCCCCCACCCCTCCATCAGCTGCAGTAATAAAATACATGTCACTGTTTTCCTCTTGCATGCTGAGAAGACTTTCACTTCCCATCACAATTACCACACCAAGGCTCTTTCACTCTGTCTTGAAGGTGGCCAGAGAGGGTACACTCCAATTTGCTCATTGTCTTAAAATTATTGGCTGAGTGACAGACTGTGTCCCAGTACGGCAGCCACAGAGGTTTCACATGCAAACAATACAGCCAGAGCAGCTGCCAGAGGGTCTCTCAGCAGCCTTCACAGAGTCAAATTTCATGGGACTGAAAATAACAAAGTGAAGACAATTAATGAATAAGCTAATGACTTTTCACATGACATAAAATAAGAGCATTTGTAAAGCTGAAGTCTTCATGACAACAGTTACATTGAAAAAGTAAAGATCTAAATTTACTTGATTTAAAATTGTCCATCATTTCCAAAACAAACATGTTACACTGGTAAAGTTGCAGCCAAAGCAAAGAAGCTGAATAAAATCCCTGATAGCAAGCAGATAGCGGATGATGGTTGATGCACAGATGGCAAAAGAGGCAGTCCATTGACGTTTTGCTCAGCATTTTCTGTGGTGACTGGATGGGCTATTAAACAAAATGCCACTTTATCACTAATTGTCCACTAATAATCCCATTAATTATTTTATTTTTTTATCTGTTATCAATTAGTTTAGAAAATAATTTTCATTGAGCTGAGCATGAAGAACATTTTCAAAAACATTGTTTTAAATCAGTTAATTTTCTAAAATAAAAGTCTCTGCATTTAAAATTTGCCACCAGCTGTGGGCTGCCGATCTGATCAAGCCAACTTGTTATCTGGGATTATGTTGAAATTCAGTGCATTATACTAGCACTTACCATCATTTACTCTATATTCTTTATATTAAATGTGACACATTTCAAGCCTTGTTGTTTTAACCCCCAAGAGCCAAGAGCCAGCTTTGAATTTTGATTGAGCTACTCATTTGTGGGGGTTTTTTGTTTTGTTTTGTTGTTTGTTTGTTTTTTATTGTTTTGTTTGTTGTTGTTTTTATGTTAAAACATCACATGACGTCTTAAAATTAAAACCTAATCTAATATAATGTAATTTGTCAACAAACAAAATGCACTTTTAAATGAGCTGGTTTTGACCAAACACACAGTATAAATGAGGTCACATGTTCACACACTGTCCTGTGATGCTACAAAGTTCAGTATGTGTCACTTAGGGACTTCCAGGGGGTGTAGTCTGACTGCAGAAACCCAGAGCTTTTGCAACTAACTGGGGGTCCCCAGTGGTTGTACCCCAGGGGTACAACCAAATGGAGGTGGAATCACCTGGGAGTCAAAACATTCAATGCAGGTCGGTTGGGGGAGGGGGGTGATATTAAATTTGGGGCTCATTAAAAACATTTTCACAAGGCAATGCTAAGTGACAGCCCTGGGGACTTAACGAGTTACCGTGAAGGACAAAGCACTGTAAAGATCTTTCTACAGCTTTCAAAGGGTCTGGGACACATATGTCATTGAGGTTAATGTTGATGCTATATGGTTAGTGTATTACGAGTAATTTATTATATAACTCTAAATATATTCTCATAGGATTTCTGATTTTCATGAGTTATAAGCCAAACTGATCAAAAATTAGACAAAATGGCCTGAAAAAGGGACCCCCTTTTTTTAATTGTATCTGGAGGGGGGTCCTGTTTATTTTGTGGAGCCCTTTGCAATGTGCATACTGTGCATATAGTATGGTCCAGCTCTGGTTGGGAAGTTGGGTTTGATAAGGCAGGGTGGTGATCATCCAATATCCTGAACTCACTAACATGGCTCTTGTTGCAGCATTCAATTTAATTCTCCTAGCAATGCTTCACAATCTATTGAAACCCTTCCTTGGACACTTACTCCAACTAAAGCAGGTTAAACAAACAGTGAATGGACATGTGTCCAAATACTTTAGTCCACATAGTGTTTCTGAGAAAAAGAAGAGTAAAGCTTCAGGAAGCATCTGGTGTGCCCAGAGTGGCTCAGCAGAAATGATTGCTTTCTTTTTTCAATGTGTATAAGTAAAGAAGGCTGCTGCTCTCTCCTTCAGCAGAATTTTGACAGTCAGACCACTGCCACAGCACAGTGACACGATGCCATTTCACCCGCCTCCATTTCTGTTTCCCCCATGCTGCGGTGTACACACGTATGCAGTGATGTTAATGAAAACAAATGACTGTAAACAAGTTTCCTCAGAGAACAGAAGATGAGGCAGAGCTATTTGTGTGTTGCGTGTGTGGGAAGACAGCTCAACCTCAGCAGCAACTCTTTCTCTGCACTGAAGGTTATGGAGCAGCAAGATTAAAGTAGTGTCAGTCAGCAGCCTTAAGTGGCTGGCACTGAGAGCAGCCCTACTCCTTCTGTAGAAACCCAGGAACAGAGTGTGAGGGAAGAAAATGCAGGAGACTGCACAGAGAGCGAGAGGAGAGATAGTGTGCTGAGAGCAGTATTGAACAGAGACTTGGGTGAAATTTGGGAGAGATGGGCTAAATAATGATGGCTGAATAATGGAATGATGGACATGAGGGAGATGGAGCGAGGGTGGGGGAGTAGGGTGGGAGAAACTGCAATTGTGCAGCATTTGACACCTCCACAGAAAACATCTCGCTGACCTGTCAATCAGGAAGCCTGAGCTGATTGATTTTATCCTGCTCTCAATAAGGGTCTGGAGTAGCCTCCCACCTCACTCACCATATCGGCCTGCCCATTTGTCCACTCTCTCTCGCTCTCTCTCTCTCTCTCTCTCTCTCTCTCTCTGTCTCTCTCTCTGTCACACACACACACACACACACACACACACACACACACACACACACACACACACACACATATACACACACACACACATCTAAACCCAAATATCATTGTGTCCTCTGCCACTTATCAATCAATATAATGAATTGCAAAACAGGACAACCCCTGCAGTCAAATTAGTAATTGACATTTTTGCATTTTATGACAACCAGAGTTGTAAAACTAACTTTTATATCTGCCTATAAAATTAACATTATTAATATAATAAACCATAACTGAATAGTCATAATACCTTGTTTTCATGAAAGTTAATGATACACAACATGCATTCAGACACTTTAAGTGGCACAACTTGTTTAGTCCATGTAGAGAAGTACTGCCAACAGAATAAGACTCTCTCAAGCAGATAAACACATGAACCTGCTGGCATCATGTCAAATGCCAGGCATGAGCTAGAAAACCCTGAGTATTGATCTGTAGGAGCGGTTGAACTGTGTTCCCTGGATTGACGGAGTTCCATTCAATATTTCTGGGATAAGCTGTGGAGTTCGGAACACCTTTGTATTTTCCTGAATGCAACTGTCCAAAATCTAGTAGAAAATCTTCCCTGGACAGTAGAGTTTTTTTCCTAGAAACACAACAAACACACCCCCAGAAAGCTTGAAGGACCTTTTCACATATATAAAGGGTGAATTATAGGATAACAAGAATAACGATTCGGTCTGATAGAGCGTACGCCTCAGTGGCCCACCACTGGCGGTTCTAGACCATTTAACCAGGGGGCCAGTCTAGGGCCGGTGGTTATGTTAGAGGGGCCAACTAGTTTCCAGCTCTTGGTGCTTCAGTGGTACTAAGAAGCCAAAATATGTGTTTAATATTATTCAACATTTCATTTATACAAAAACAAATTACAATTTTGCATAATCTACATTTCCCATGTTTGATACAAACACATTAACTTATGAATTAACATTATCACCTTTCATTGACTTTGCTATGATTGAAAACGTTATTTATTCCTTTTTTCCAGTTTCATATTATATTTCCTTTTTATCAGGTATGTCTTATTTGTTTGTATGTTTTCTTTCCAACAGAATTCCTACAGGTTATTTTCTCATGTTCCATAAAAACAGATGAACAAAAATCACCCTTCAAAGCTTTTGCTGTTATAAAAGGTTATTCACTCATTTTTTTGTTTCATATTCAGTTTGCTACATCATATTTTGTCTTCTTGGAACAAACCAACATATTAAATATTAGCGGATATTTGTGGACATTGGTGGTTATTGGGTGATATTGGTGGAAACTGGTGGACATGTGTGGTTACTGTGGTGCATATTACGGGATACTGTTGGATATTGGTCATTATAGGTGGATATTGGTGGTTATTGTTGGAGGTTGGTAGTTATTGGTGGATACTGATGGATACTGGTAGATATTGGTGGACATTGTTGGATATTGTACATGGCTACCTTGAAACTCCTCTACTGTGTGCGGCTCTTGTCACTGCTGATGTGTGCGAGATCTGCCATGTCGCTACCTGATCTGTGCTCCCTGCCCAATTTGTACCAAGCATGTGCAGTACAGTGTTGAGGATTGGATAACCATGGTGGTGTTGTGTACATGCATCAACTCTTTTTGGCACCTACTGTATCTGTGCCCCTGCCTGATTTGTATAAGCATTTTTGGTAGATCATAAGTTTTGCCAAAACATACTGGTTTGGGTTTCCCTCTTGAAAATGGGTCACTCTTGGGTTTCACTCTAAAAATGAGCCACGATAAATTTAACCAACCAGCAGTTTACACTGTCTTTTTAGAAAACAGAAAACAGAGACATGCAGACAGAAGTTGCTTTTCATGTTAAAAAATTAAAGTTTACTTGAAAGTTATATCAAGTAAACAGTATTAAACACAGTTTCAGCATGCTGCCCTTTGTCTGTGTGGGACTGAGTCCATTATTTGGCCTTCTTTCTTTAGTTTGCACACTATTCTTCTGTCAAACAACTTCACTAGAATTAAAATGATAACCCCAATAAATAAACATGTTCACACACCTATTTCAAACAGTTGTTCCTACCTTCTGCTGTAGTTTGGACCTGCAAGAAATAACTTTTCTACCTCTTGTTGTCAGGTATCTGTCTCGTCCCTGTGGTCTGTCTGTTTTTGTTTACCATCCCATGTGCTTTAGAGCATGTCTCCTCCCATTCCCAGCTGTGTTCCATTTGTAACCCTGCCCTGTCGTTACCATGTCCCAGCCGTGTCCAATGTGACTGTGTATATAAGTCCCTTGTCTTTTGTTAGTCCTTGTCGGTCTTTGTGGTTATGTGGCTTTGTAACTTCGTGTTTTCTCGTCTTAGTGTTTATTTGTATCCTGTTAATAAATACAACCCAGCGTGTACGTCCGACTCCAACTACCTGTGTCTGAAAACGTTACATTGTAATGTTATTCCATGCATTGTAGCCATGGCTCAGACAATGCCAAAATAAAAAAAAATTGCATTAATTATAAAGGATAATACTGCATTATAAAGATATATACATGTACAAGCATTTCCTTGTTTCAACAACCACTGTCCATTTTCTTAGCTCCACTGACCACATAGGAGCAATTCTATCATAGTTCTATAATTACAGACTGTAGTCCTTCTGATTCCCTGCATAGTTTTTCATCTTGATTTCATCCTGTTTTTCAATGCTCAGGACCCCACAGGACCACCACAGAGCAGCTATTATTTAGGTGGTGGGTTATTCTTAGCATTGCAGTTACACTGGCATAATGGTGGTGTGTTGGTGTGCCTTGTGCTGGTATGAGTGGATCAAACACAGAAGTGCTGCTGGAGTTTGTAAACACTGTGTCCACCACCCACAGTCCACTATATTAGACACTCCTACCTAGCAGTTCCAACTTGTAGATTGAACTCAGGTTCCAATCACTTCCATTGCCATAGGTATATAGAACCAAACATCTATGCATGTAGACTGCTTCAGGGGTATTACAAAAAAGGAAAGTGACTGGGAACAAAAGCAACTTACTCTTTACTGCACTACAGGCTACAGGTTACATACTATATGTGGCCTTCACATGTGGCCATCAACTCCATCCATCACCAAATGCAATGCAGGTGAGCAGATACTTTTTGCAATATAGTGTATTTATACTGCAGCATTGGGCAAAATTACTGTTGTGGTAGTGCCAGTATGTTGTGTACAGAACAAAAATACTTTATGAATTCAAACACAGAGATGGCCTTATATTAACTAAAATTTGTTTATTAATTGTTTCTGATGCAGATTTCAGGATTTCTTATAGATATAAGAAAAGATAGTCCACCACTTTTAAGGCTCTTTTCTACAGAGAACCCCCACAGTGTATACCCTAAGGTCAAAAGGCAAAGTGACAGACACTTTTTTTATTTTTAATAAAACCAAAGCAAAAATATTGCCATTTGAATGTCAAACAAGTAGTTTGAATTGAAAGTTAAAGACTGCAAATTTACTATAAAGTTTATGAAGTGCGTATTTCCCCCTCAAGTACACTGTCAGTATATCTTCATAGAATGCAACACTGGAGTCCATCTTTTGATGGGGTCATTTAGTTGACAGCGGTAACAACATTTCAACTGAACTAAGAATGAATGAACATAATTGTCTCAAAAAACTAAAACTAAAACAACCCCAGTTCCAAAATGTTGGCTTAGTGTAACAAATGTAAATAAATTTAAATAAAACCAGTGTGATTTGCGAATCTCATAGACAAGGCCAACTGCCAGTGTTGGACGCTGGTGAAGTTTAAAAAGGAATGTTGCAATCTGTATAAGAACAGAGTTTCAGTTACCTACAATATACACTATGTGACAAATGTAATGGAACAAAAAGGTTTTCTATTAGAATTTGGAACACTGCTGTGAGGATTTGAACTGAAGTGTACAGACTCTTAGGCTTAACCTCAGTATCGTGTGTGTGTGTGTGTGTGTGTGTGTGTGTTATGAATTGTAACTCTAAATAGAGCATTATAAATCTGTAATAGGAAATAGAACAGTATTAAATTTATGTATGTGCTACAGTTTTATACCCTATGTTGTTCACTCTAAAGGGAGTGTTTGAGATTCAGTCGTAAAGACTAATTTTTCCAGTTCACTTGACAACACTGACTTTTTATATTATAACTTTGGAAGGAGTTTTGCGAATGGTCTTTTTCAGTGGCATAGAGTGGGGCAGAAAAGTATTTAGACAGCCACTAATTATGCAAGTTCTGGTAGAAAATAAGTCAATAACAAAAGTTCAACTCAATACTTTGTAACACAACCTTTCTTGCCAATGACAGAGGTCAAACGTTTGCTTTAAGTCTTCACCAGGTTTGCACACACTGTAGCTGGTATTTTAGCTCATTCCTCCATTCAGATCTCCTCTAGAGCAGTGATGTTTTGGGGCTGTCATTGGACAACATAGACTTTCAACTCCCTCCACAAATATTCTATGGGGTTGACCTTGAATTGCTTTTTATGGAGCCACTCCTTTGTTGCCCGAGCAGTGTGTTTGGGATCGTTGATCATGACCCAGCAACGTTCCATCTTCAATGCTCTCACTGATGGAAAGAGGTTTTGGCTTAAAATCTCATGGTACATGGCCCTGTTCATTCTTCCCTTAACATGGATCAGTCGTCCTGTCCTCTTTCCATAAAAACAGCCCCAAAGCATGATGTTTCCCCTCCATGCACATGCTTCACAGTAGGTATGTTGTTCTTGTGATGCAACTCAGCATTCTTCTTCCTCCAAACATGACGAGTTGTGTTTTAACAGAAAGTTCTATTTTGGTTTCATCTGATCATATGATGTTGTCCCAGTCTTCTTCTGGATCATCCATATGCTTTCTGACAAACTTCAGACGGGCCCAGACATGTACTTGCTAAAGCAGGGGGACACGCCAAGCATTACACCAGGATTTGAGTCCCTCTCGGTGTAGTGTGTTACTGATGGTGGCCTTTGTCTTCCATTTTCATACAATTGCTCCCACAGTTACAGATTTATTCACCCCAACCTGCTTGCATATTGTGGATTCACACTTCCCAGCCAGGTGCAGGTCTACAATTTTCTTTCTGGTATTCTTCAACAGCTCTTTGGTCTTGGCCATGGTTGAGTTTGAAGTCTGACTGTTTGAGGCCGTGGACAGGTGTCTTTAATACAGATAATGAGGTCACCCATATAATACCTGCTCTATGGTGGTCCTGCAGGTCCTCACCATTGAAATTGTAAATTGTACTTCTGTTCAAGAAATGTACATAATATTGGCAAACTACATCAAGTACTTTTTCTTAAAGATGGTAAGAAATTGACACATGCCTTCATAACCTCAAGGCTGGATTATTGCAATGCCCTTCTGGCTGGTAGTTCAGGCAAATCCTTGCAAAAGGTCCAATTAGTCCAAAATGCAGCTGCTAGGGTTCTCACCAGAGCTAGGAAATTTGAACACATTAGTCCTTTTCTCTCATTCCTTCATTGGCTACCTGTAAAATTCCGCATTGACTATAAAATACTGCTTCTAACATACAATGTCTCACATACAATATAATGTCCCACAATACCTTAAACTTCTTAAACAATACAAACCATCACATACACTTTATTCACAAGATACTGTCTTACTAACGATTCCTCTAATTAGAAAAAAAACAGCGCAGGGGGATGAGCATTCTTCTATAAATCCTCAAATCTGGAATACCTATCCTGTTACTGTTCGGGACTCAGACTCACTCTCTATCTTCAAATCTCACACAGGCTTTTGGTTAAATCTTCTTTACAACTTTACAAGCTGTTTTCCTGTTGCCCCATGCTATTCATTACTGCAGTTCTTACTAAACCACCACGTTTACAGGCTTTTCACCACATTACTCCTAAAAGTAATCACATTCTCTCTCTCTCTCTCTCTCTCTCTCTCTCTCTCTCTCTCTCTCTTTCTCTCTCTCTATGTCCATTTATGGTTGGGTGCTACTACCTACTTCCCCCTCCCTAACATTTACTTAAACCTTCCTAATCCTTGTTTTTCCTTCCCTCTGTTTCTCTTTCTTCTCATGTATCAAGATGCCCTGTCTAGATTGATCTAGACTGTCACCCGCCCCAGCTCCCCACTACCCCAGTCCTCAGTGATGCTGTCTTCATTAGGATCCTCACATTGGTTCACTTATGCCACATTAAAGACCGTTTTTACCACCTTTGATTGATTAACCTGCATGGACTTACATATTAATACTTAGCCTGTATCTTACACTCTCACATTCTCCCATAACTCATACTCATCCAAACATTGCTCACACTTTAGCTATAGTTCTTTATTATTTAGTATTAATTTCTTTTGTACTGAGCTTAGTTTTTTCATGTTTTGTCTTTGCAATTTGGTGTCGACCAGAGGAGGATGTGTTCCACCTTTGAGCCTTGGTTCCTCCCAAGGTTTCTTATTCTTAGTCTGAGGGAGTTTTTGCTTGCTTACTGGCTTGCTCAAAAGAGGCTTGAACCCAGATTTCTGTAGAGCTGTAAAAAGCGGTATATAAATAACAATTGATTGATTGATTGATTTAACATCTTAAAGTGCTATAAAAGGGAAACACAATAAAAAAAATAAAAAAAACATTTTCATAAAATAAGAGAAATATCACAATCACCAACAAGATTCAAAACCTACTACAAGAGACAAAAATAAATAAAGACTTGAGACTTTCTTAAAATCATCAACCATCACTGAGAATCTAACGGCAATGAGGAGCTTACAGTTTTCAGCATTAAGCTAGTAGCTCCTGGTTTGAAGACTTAAGAGTTATTATGGGAACACAAATGCTCAGTGATGTATGTTGGAGCCTCATTGTGGATAGCCTGATAAGTCAAAACTTGTAAAATAGCTCATCAGCATCCAAAGAGGCCAGTACAATACAACCCTTGTGTTTAGTCCTGGTGAGAAGATGGGCTGCAGATAAAATAGTCAATAAAGTAATTTCATTTCATTTAAATTTCTTATTCATATGACATTCAAATGTTATCCTGAGCCAGTGTTTTCTAAATGTGGTCCTTCTTTTCTGAGCTTATTTCTGGCTGTAGTTTAGGTTTTAAGGATTCTTTAAATAGGGCTGGGTAGTTCATATATACACCTACAGTCGTGTTTTCAGTATCAATTTCGATACCCAGCTGGGAGCAGGTAATCCACTGAATAGGCAGAGCACAGGGTTACCGGGACCAGGTTTGGGAAACACAGACCTACGTTTTATCAACTCCTTGGAGGTTTATTCAAATGATTGATTCAAAGTGTAGAGGCTGGTATTTCTTCAAAGTAAGATTTGCGTTGAAAGTGGTACTTGTTGGTCTTCTAAATTTTGGAGTGCTGGAAATATTTGACTACCGTATTTTCCCAACTATAGAGCGCACTTGAATATAAGCTGCACCCGCACCCGCTCCGGGCTAAAAGCTGCTAATATCTACTGAATTGATAACATAGTTAAACTGAAAATAGATGAACTGATTAGTTTGCGAACAGTGCCTGTATCATAAAAGTAAAAGTGCTGATCAAACAAAACAGATAAATTATTGGTATATTCATCATCCTCCTGTGCACTGAAACCACTGAACAGCCTTAGAAGAGCATCTGCTAAAGCGCCCCCTGGTGGGTGAAGAAAAATCCACAGAAAAGCCACACCTCATTATAAGCCGCATGGTTTAAAGCGTGGAAAAAAGTAGCGGCTTATAGTCAGGAAAATACGGTACATCTAAATGTTTTCTATGCTTTATCATCTCCTTGAAGGCTTTCTAAACTTTCCTAATATGGATATCCTAGGGATTAACAGCTCAGAGGCTTTAGGTATGGCTGCTTTTCAACAGGTGAAAGCTGCAACTTTGTTGCTGTGCCTCAGTTCAGGTGCTGGAAATGACATTTGGAACATCAATATTTTTCTTCTATTTTAAATAAGTAAGTAAATAAGGTTTATTTATACAGCACTTCTAAGGCAGAGCTACAAAGTGTCTGACTATAAAATAATTGTAAATAAAATATACAGCACACACATGAGTTAGGCACATAATCATAAAGCTAAAAGTGGGTTTTAAGCACTTCTTAAAATATATAATTGACTAGGAAAGGCTAATATTGAGGGGAAGACTGTTAGGTGCACACACAGCAGAAGCACAGTATTCCTAAGTCCTTTATCAGTTAGCCTTTAAAGTATGGACCACAACCACTACATTTCACTGGCAATGAGTGAAGAGTGGCTAACACTGAGGTAACGTGATACCTACATCATACTTACTTAGACTTAGTTCCACCTGTTCCAACTGGAACATTGGTAAGTAAGTTGTCTCCAACAATCTCAGTCCAGAGCTACTGCCTGTCCATCCTTCCAAGAAATATCCTTGTCTTTCAAATCATGCTGGAAGGTGCTTCTCCAGGTCTTTCTGGGTCTCCCTCTCCCCCTTTTCCAACTTCAGGAATCCATTTCATAGCTACATGTGCAGGTCGTTTTGGAGACATTCAGCACACATGTCCAGCCCAGCGCCATCTACATTTTGCGATGACTGGCTGACTCTCTCCAGGCTTCTGAGGCATACAGCAGAGTCGGCACCACTATTGACATGTAGAGCCGTTTTGATTTTCGTGCTGATTAATGACCATATCAGTTGGAGACGTTTGAAGAGTGCCGCCTACATCTGCCTACATCTAGTATTTGTTAAAAGCTCCTTGATTAAGGTAAGTATATAATGCATTACAGTGGTCCAAATAAGATCAGACAAAAGCATGAGTAATTCTAAAAGTCCTGAAAAGACAGAATCCATCCAATCTTTGCAATATTCCTTAGTTTGTAAAAGGACAGGTCAAGGTTCTTAATGTACACTGGAAATTGTAAATGAAAAACAAACCCGGCACCAATATTTCTAGGAAATTCATAAACTCTTAACGTGAGTGAACCATGTGCTGCCTGCAATCCCTAGGATTATCATCAATAATCAATAATCAATCATTAATCATGAGCTGCAGAACTGGGTCAGTCGCTCTAGCATCTGCGCTGTAGAACTGGGTGAGCCACTCCAGCGTTTCTTCAACCTCAGCCTGCATGTGGAGAGAATGCCTACCCACTGGAAGATATTGTGCATTGTTCCAGTTCCGAAAAAGAACCGGCCAAGTGAGCTGAATGACTTATAACCAGTGGCACTCACTTCCCATCTAATAAAGACGTTGGAGCAGCTCTTCCTCTGTCTCCTCAGACCCCAGGTGCAACATGCCCAGGATGGTCTGCAGTTCACATACCGGACAGGTGTTGGTGTGGAAGACACAATCATCTACCAGCTACACCGAGCCCACTCGCACCTAGATAAGGAGAATGGCACAGTGAGGATCCTGTTTCTGGATTTCTCAAGTGTTTCAACATCATCCAGCCCCTTATGCTTCAGGACAAACTGAACAGGATGAGAGTGGACCCCTGCCTGGTCACCTGGTTCTCCAGCTACCTTATGGACAGGCTGCAGTTTGTCAGGCTGGAGAACATCACGTCTGACACTGTGATCAGCAGCACTGGAGCACCCCAGGGTACAGTGCTGGCCCCTCTTCTCTTCACCCTGTACACAGCAGACTTTGGCTACAACTCAGAGCTGTGTCACATCCAGTTTGCTGATGATACAGCCATAGTTGGGTGTATCAGGGATGATAGAGAGGAGAAGTATCAGAGCCTGGTGAGGGACTTTGCAGCCTGGTGCCACAGGAATCATCTCTAGCTCAACAGCTCAATGATCAAGGAGCTGGTCATTGACTTTGGGAGGTCCAGACCAAAGTCACAACCAGTTCTGATTAAGGGAAATGAGGTGGAGGCTGTGGACTCTTATAAGTACCTCGGCCTGTGGCTGGACAGCAAGTTGGACTGGTCACGTAACATCAACCACTTCTACAGATAGGGACAGAGCAGGCTGTACTTTCTGAGAAGGCTATGGTCCTTCAACATCTGCAGGAAACTCCTGTGGATGTCTTATCAGTCTGTGGTCAACAATGTCCTGTTCTACACTTTGGTGTGCTGGGGGGCAGCATATTCAAGAAGGACACACACAGGCTGGACAAACTGATTAGGCAGGCTGGCTCTGTGGTTGGCACAAAGCTGGACTCTCTGGTGTCAGTGGCAGAGAAGAGGATATATATAGTCTCTACATTATATATTTATATATTATATATATTTATATATTTATATTTCTATAGTGTTTCTTTACTAAATGATTATCTCCCTCTACTCTTTCTGTACTGTACTAATGCTGCATCTTCCCTGAGGGAACCCTCCCAAGGGATCAATAAAGTTCTTATCTTATCTTATCTTATCTTATCTTATCTTATCTCTTAAGAACCACCAGAACCTCTGTCTTAACCTTGTTTAACTTTCATTTTATGTTCAACTTTTATTTTCAATTAAGCTTATTTTTGTTGTTGATCTGTATAGAAAATCAAAATAAGAAAGCGATCAACAACATGTAAAGCACAGAAGCCTCCAACAAGCGAGCTGAAAGGCAACAGTAGCAAAGAAAAGTATCCTCAGAGCTGGATAAAGAAACTTGTGAGGAAAAAGACTCATGATGGGGACCCATCCACCTCTGTCAAACTACTTTTATATTATTGATAAGGAGACACTGATTCACTGCATGTCTGCTGCAGTGTTCATGTGTACTGTAATAATGATACTGGTTTGATGGTGGTCATAATAGTATCAGTAAATAATCAGGGTCCATGTAAATTTCCACATAGTCAGTAGGAGCAGGTGGGTGACTAGTTCAAGGCAGGGGACCCCAAATTCAGCCTCTGAAAGGGTGGCAGAAGAGCCCAAAATCAGTGTTTGAAGGGGTGGCAGGGGAGCCCAAGGTCAGCTTTGAATGCACACACACACACACACACACACACACACACACACACACACACACACACACACACACTTCAATCAAATTGTTTGCACTTCAGAAGATGTACAGTTAAAAATGAATGGAGTAAAAAGAGAAGAGCATAGAGTAGTGATGAAGGAGTGCAGTAACCTTTTCATTCTCTGCTTAAAGGTTAATCAGCACCACACGATCTCAAACATTGCCCTCACTGGCCTCATTTAGGAAAAGTCAGAAATTGCTGCAAACTTACATAAACATTACTGCACATGCATCCTGCCTGCTGTGAAGTTCCTGTTCTGCAATTATACACACACACACACACACACACACACACACACACACACACACACACACACACACACACACACAGTACAATTCTCTCCTTCCTTTCTGTTTTAATGCTCTCTCAAACATGGGTAAATGCACACTCCCACACACAATCTGTTGATAGACCTCATTCATTACATCCCGCCAGATATTCTTCACATGATTTGTGTTTGCATTGCCTTAAGCTGAGGAGTAAACACTGCAAACTTCTCCCAGGATACAATTTGTTGAACTGCAGCCAAATCAATTCGATTTCATTTTTGTGGGGGCAAGAATGTCAAATTGTGCTCATCCAACTCTACTGTGGAGTTTTATAGCTGTGCAGGAGGCAGTGGATGGAGGGAGTGAACTGGACAGAGCGCTTTAAAAGCTGAGGGGTTTAACAGCAGGCTAATGGAAAATATAGACACTGTCAGCATTATGGGCTGCCTAGAGCTGAGAGCTACATTTTTCCCTTATTACAACACACACACACACACACACACACACACACACACACACACACACACACACACACACACACACAAATATTCATCTCTAAACCCTACATCAAGTCGGACTCAAAAAAGTCTAATTTATTTACTACTGTCAACATGTTAATCTGTGTGATTTTTCTATGCAAATGATTCATTTTCACAAGTCTGGCCCCTCTTGCTCCTGTAATTCACTCTTTTTACCGAGCCTAGTGTCGTATCGGTGGTTTTATAGACAGGTTTCTGTGCAACATCATCACAGAGATGTGTGTACAACCAGGGGGGCCCAGTTAGGAAATTCGCATTCACACAGGTGTTGTTATTGTCTGAGGCTCAAGCTGTGCTGCAGTAGTAAAAAGATTCTAATTTACAACTCATCAAACCTACAATGAGGTATTATAATAAAGTAAAAACATTTTCCTACAGTTTTCAGACTAAACTGTTTGTTTCATCTCCCTCCCAAACAAGGAAGTGCTAAAATTGTAAGTCATCATATAAAATTATTTTAAGCAAATCAAATTTAGTTTTCTAGCACTGACAGCTGATGTCACAAACCAGCTTTACAGGAATCCAGTATGTTAAAGCAAATACCCCTCCTTGTTGTTAAAGTACACTCAACCTTTTCAATCTCACACGTTTATTAATAAAAAAGTATGGCACACAAAAAAGCAAAATTCAATTAAAAACATCTTGTCTGACTTCAGTTCTGCGTATAAGCTGTCTCTATATGTTAGTCCCCATGTTGACAATTTGTCTACCATTCTATCACATTATATGCTTGCAGATTTAATTTTATTTATTTATTTATTTTCTGAGGAACGTTCTTCCTTCATTCTTTCTTTGACTTTTATGTCTCTAGTTAACTAATTGTCTGCATCAGGTGCCTGCGGCTGCATTGTCTGAAACTGATGACATTTAATTTGCCTTGCATTACTTCTGCCATATGTTATTACTTTAAATGTTCATATTATTTTTAGTCTGACCATGATTGATCTCTCAATTTTCAAGTAAATAAATCCATCTGAGGATAGACAGTTCTTCACTGCCCACTGGTGGTCCCTGATCCCTATTTAAGTTAAATTAATGAGTGAAACAAACAAATGTGACTAATTATGATGCTGAGGCTGCTTATTATTATTATTTATTATTATTATTATTATTATTATTATTATTATTATTGCTGTTGTTGTTGTTGTTGGTGGTGGTGGTGGTGGTGGTGGTATTATTATTATTATTATTATTATTTTTATATAATAATATTATTATTATTATTAATAATAATAATAATAATAATAATAATACAATTTGCACACATTTTTTATTCAGCTGGCACAGACAAGAGACAGTCTGTGTAGGGGTACACTTAAAATTATTCAGAATATTTGCTGATTATGTGTAATTGCTTACACCAATTTTCTACCCCAGTGTGAAAGAGACAATTACTCAAAAAATGTTAGTATCCCCCCACACCCCACACCCCATTCACATGCCCCTGACATTTAGAGGATAAAGACAATCACCTGCCTCTTCTTATATGTACAATGGCAAACAGACACCTGTGCTTTGACACAAGGTGTGATGTGGGGAGAGAACAGCCAATTGTGCTCTCTTAGACTCTGGCCACTGATGGCAATCAGCATGACCTGGGATTCAGTCCAGTAATGCTTAGATAATGTGACTTAAAGCCCCATTGCTTTTATTTAACATTGATTGTTTAATTTACAAAAGTGTGATTAATCACATTTAAATAATTAGTCCTAAATTATCAACAGAACTACTTTGTTTAAACAAAATTTTTTGTCAGCAGTGTCCTTCAGCTGATTCACAAGATGGGCTTTGAACAATGTAGACATCTAAGAATCTTGTAATATTTTTTACACACAAAACCATTATGAAGATGAAGAGTGAAAAATGGAAACAAGACATGGGCAAAAAAAGAAAAGAAGTTGAAGGGAAAGGAGATGGTACACAAATGGTGGTGCAAGGTGACGTATCGAAACGTGCAGTTTGTCATGTATTAGTCGTGTCTCTCTGTGCACAGCGCAATTCCACCGTTTTATCACTCCATCTCCTCCAAATCATTCGGCTTGGGTTCATTTAAAGCCCCCATCCCCAGCTGTCAATCATGGTCCCCAATCATTCCACTGCCATGGTGAGGATGGATATCAATCACAGAACCGTCCTCACTGCAGGACACTCAATCAACAGGTCTGAGAGTGTGGCATTTACCAAAAGATATGGCCTACATATATAAAATATATGGGCCAGATTAAAACCATGATTACGCCTCTGGTCTTGCTTTACCACAGTGAGCACAGAGGAGACATCTATACAGGCGTCTGATCATGAAGAAGCTCATATTTGGTTTGTGGTTGAAGGGGGGAGGTAGAAATTACAGAAAGGGAAATGAAAAAGCCGGCGATCTAATTTCCTGCATGGTACAGCGAGCAGGTGGCTGTGGGGCTTGGATGCTGGAGATGTTCCACAAACAATGCACATCACACACTCACACTCTCTCTCTCTCTCTCTCTCTCTCACACACACACACACACACAAGCTACTCACATGAGTCAAAATTACTCTCTAGCCGTCAAGCATCCCTTACCAGATGACACGCTTCATGTTCTCTGCTTTTGTTCACAATCAGTACATCTGATCTGTGTGTTATTTTCATATATGTACTACATAAGCCTGTAAAAAGCTATTTACTGTTAAAGTGCAGCCAAAAATCTAAAGGTGCATCCAAAGAATGCATTAACTTATTGTTTAAAATGTTTTTGTAATTCTACCCTTTTGAAAAAAGTCTACTCAACTAACCTAACCTGAGACCTGCACTTTGCAGGTGGCTACATGCCAGTTTTCTAAGCTTCATAACTCAGGATCACAGATCCTATAGAGATAATACACATATCATAACAAATAGTAAGACCTACCCTATCTAACCAGTGAAAAGTGACATCAATTATCTAGTTTGGAAAACAGCTACAGCTAAAGGATAAATCCCACTTTAAATGTCACAGCAGCATATAGTGCAAGCTAAGTACTCTGTCCGTGTGTAAATGCTTTACCTGCAGGCAGCTGCGGTCTGACTCCAATTGGCCAGTGAGTGGGGGTGGGGCTGATGACCTTACTGACCCAGTTAATCGGTTAAGCAAAACTATCTAAGCATTACAAATAACTCATCACAATTATTGCATTTTCTGCTCAATATAATTAAAATTAAACAAATTCAAACTTAATAAATACTAAGTATACTGTCATATGCTATTTTTTACAATCTTCTAATACAGTGTCTCAACTGACTTTAGTAGATCAAGCTGTGTAGTCCCAGGTATTTCTTTGTGCACTGATACACATGTGTATATCATTGCACAAAAATACATGATTACTGTAGTACTGTAGTACTAATATATATATATATATATATATATATACACTTCTAGTATGCCTAACATAGTACGTGGCATATATTTAAAATATGCTAAGTATATGATGTGATATTGTGATTTGTGATAATATATATTGTCACTATCACACAAAAACCTTATCCAAAATGTAAAACTTGAGAAAGAAAAAAAACATCAGTTCAAAATCAAAGTTTATTTGGGAAATCTGTTCATTTGAAAGGAGGGTCTAGTAACCTGTGGGACCTGTGGGTAGCCTTTATACAGTACAAAATATGGTTGGTCATGGACGCATACAGATTCTGTAAGGCATCCTGCAGTACATTTACCCACAGATGCTACAGAAGGACCTCTACTCATAGGATGCTGAAGCTGGTATTCCAGCTGGCCCCATACATGTTTGAGTAATGATAACTAATCCGGTGTTGCAGTGTAACGGAGACATTCTTGGGAAACCCTTGCTGTGTGTGGGTGAGCATTATCCTGCTGAAAAATGCCAGTTGGAAGCCCTGGCATGAGAAGCAACACATGTGTCTGCAGGATGTCCTGCACATATCACTGAGCTGTTAGTATCTCTTGTATCACTACTAGGGATGACCAACTGTGGTATGAAATGGCTCCTCAGATCATTATGTCTAGCAGTTATCTCTCACCAAGAAGAACACTACCCAAAAGTAGCCTATGAGTGCCTTTTTATAGGGCAGTGGGGGAGCACCTTTTATGCTCCATTGTGCCAAGACCCAGTGTTTAATAACACCAGGCATATAATTATTTACATATCTGCCTGAGACAGAACTGCATGCTGAGCTTTTTCAGCAATCAACATTACATAAAATAAACCATTTTTTTCACAAGGGTAAAGTATGCAAGGGCACAGTTTGGTCTCAACATTTGTAGGGTACACAACCAATACATTTTGAAAATAAAAATATAAGTATCTCAGAAAAAAAAGATGCAGCTTTTAATAAGGAATCTGTTTTGCTGCAGGAGAGGGTTGTGTTTTTTTACTCTAAAGCACTCATCTTATTTACACACGGGGAGCAAATTACGTTGCTCTAGGGAGCTACATGAACAGCAAAGATGGACTAATTCAAATCATTTACTTCTCTCGTTCCATCAGCAGCAGGGAAAAAACAGGAGGGATCACACTCTGTGTGTAAGTAATGAATACTTACGCACAGAGTGTGATCCCTCCTGAGGAACATTTTAGGCCCACTTAAAGAAAACAGCATACAGGTATATGGCTGCAGTCTTTGCTCCCTGACAATATGCTTCCAAACGTTACATCAAACCAACCCCCAGCCCTGTTTAAACAGTCAGACAGCAGAAACGGTCACAAAAAATATCAAAAATCTGTCAGATTTCAGCATAACAAAAATGTCTAAATTGGATATGTTTCTACAGTCCACACTTAAAGGCCATCAAAAATCAAAATCATGATGTCACAGTTCAATTCACATAAAGTGCTTTTATTTGCCACTAACTGTTTTTTTATGTCTGCATGTTATGATACTCATTACCATAAGGTTGCCACAATGGTTTTAGGTGTGTTATACCCCCCCCACCCCCCCATGTCCTTTAGCACCCCCAAATAAACATGAACTATTTGCTTAAATTATCAAAATGATTTTCTTATTTATTCGCTCGTAACCTCCATTCTCACAATGTAATGAAATACTGATACACAACGACCTACAGAGGTGGTCCTGCCCTTAAAACCTTGTCACCTGATGCTCCATGACACTGTTTTCAGGAAAAGTCCTGTCCTTCAACAAAAAGAGCCAATCATTTTGCCTGGTACTTTGTCAGCTCTACACTGCTTCATGTCCTTGTGTGTGAGAAAGAATGTGTTTATATGTATGTGCATCATAATGTGCAATTTCATGAGTGTATTGTCAACACAAAATAAAGAAAATGCTATTTGAATGTTTTTGTTTTGAACTTTCAGAGCAAATGAAGATGATCACAAGTTCAGTCAAGCTGTTTTCACACTTACATTGCACTTTCCACTTGTGTCTGTGCAAGCTGATGTCAACACCGCTTGCTGTATTTGCATGTATATTTGAACTTGCCACAGCAGACTCTGCCACTTTCCACTGAGCGCCGCATCTGTGCTGTGCATCCCATTGAAAATAATGTGTTTGAAATTTACGCTGCAAATGTTCCCTGTTCATTCTGAAAGTAGCTTCCGAGAGTGGAGTACTTAGAGTGCAGAATCCAGAGGGAGTCAAAGTTACAATCAAACTAACCAAAACCAACTGCCCTGTTGCTATCCTGTGTTCATTAGGAAAAATTAGCGAGAAGATGTCCAGGTCTTGTTTCAGATGCAATGCTATGTGACAAGCATTTAAGGATGTGATATAGCCAGAGAACATTTAAACATCAAACAGATGCTTCTGAAAGAATGTGCATCTTAAAATAAAGAGGATAATAACCCGTCTGCTTGCAGCAGAACCAACAAGCTGACTGGCTCTTTTTGTTAAACAACAGGACTTTGTAAATAGACACCATGTTGAATGTTACGAGAACTCCTATTCATATGTCAGCCAGTGATCAATCTCCTTATTTAGAATGGTTTTAACACTGAACACTGTCATCCCAAAAGTGTCCCAAAGAACTTTCATCTTATCCAGTGTGCTATTTTTATTGGCTCGAGATAATGAGATGGCACTGTCAGAATCTTGCACTGTATGTGTCACTCACTTGAGTTGCAGGGCTCATCATAATGCAGAGATCTGACTGGCTGAGTATCGTAACATCAGATGTGTATAATGCATGTGATTGGTCTGTGAGCTTCTTGAGACCAAATTCTGCCTATAAATGACTTCTGCTTTAGAGGATCCTACATTTCACATCTTATTCACAATTTTTTTTGCACATTTGCATATTCTTCTGTTTCAATCAATTAATGTTTTTCTTGTCATTAACATATACAAACAATTGAACATTATGGAAACCATAATTAAGGATTAATAATTTCACTTCTGAAAAACAGGCACAAAAATAAGAAAAAAAACTTGCTTCACACACAAAGAACTCATACACCTTGAACCTTTCCAAATTTTTTTGATAAAAATCTGAAACATATTGTGTGCATTTGTATTCAGCCCCCTGTATTATGATACCCCTAAATAAAATACAGCTTATCCAATTGCCACCTGTGTGTAATTTATTCTAAGTATAATTACAGGTGTTCTGTGAAGGCCTTAGTGGTTTGTTAGAGAGCTTTAGTGATCAAACAGCATCATGAAAACTTAGTAGCATACCAGACAGGTCAGGGGAAAAAGTTGTGGAGAAGTGGAGCAGGTAATAAAAAAAATATTCCAAGCTATGAACATCTCATGAAGCACTGTTCAATCCATCATCTGAAAATTTGAGTATGGCACAACTACAAACCTACTAAACCTACTAATCTGACAGCCCAGGCCAGCCAAGATTCATGTACCGTAAACCGGAGTCATGTACTCCATAAATCTGGCTTTTATGGAAGAGGGGCCAGAAGTAAGCCATTTTTGAAAGCAAGTGCTGTTTGCAGTTTGCCATAAGCAATGTAGGGGACACATCAAACATGAAGTTCAGGCGCAGATTTCCTTCCAAAGTGAGACAAGGGACTACTGCATTATGTGCCTCTAGAGACGTGAAGCCAACAAGTCTGCCGGGTTCTCTCTGTACCATGCAGACAGAACAAAGGTGCTCTCTGGGAAGAGTGAAGGAGGAGATGCCAGGTGTGATTGGAGGAATGTATACTTTATTGATTCTTTGTGCTCCCCGGACCAGGAATATCTGATCATCTCATGCAGACCAGTGTGGTTTCCCAGGGAGATTTTGGGGTCATGGCTGCTGCTGTGTACATAAACCCACAGGCCGACAAAGACCTGGCACTCACTGTAAGAGGCGATCAGTAAACTGGAAACCATGCAGGGGGAAACGAACACTGGACCAGTGTTACACCACCTATCAGGTGTACAAAGCCCTCCCCCCACCTATGTTCGGCAAATCAGCCAATCACAATTGATCTCACTTGCCTCGTCACACCATCACACCACATAAACTCTTTCTGCACCTTCACTTTAGTCACTACTGGAGTAGCAACAAGCTGTTCAGTTACACTACACCCACCAAAAACTCTCCCAATGCACCCACTAAAGACTTTCTTCTTGGCCCTCTTCCATTAAGGCCAGATTAGTGGAGTACACGACTCATAGGTTTCCTTTGGACAGATTCTTCTATCTGTGGATCACTGCAGCTCATCCAAAGAGTCCATGGGCCTCGTGGCTGATTCTCTAATTAGTGCTCTCCTTGCATGGGCTGTCAGTTTAGATGGACTGCAATTATATGTGCATACAGTATAATGCAAATATTCTTTCATTCTTGCTATAAACACAAATTCTACAGTGCAACAATGTATGTAAAGTGTAAGTTAATGTATAAATACTCTATTTATACAACATGAAGGTATATTCTTATCTTTATTCTTATCTGTATTTTTCGTCTCCTGTGTTTTTTAATGCATCTGTTTACTACTATTAAGAGGGAATTGTAGCTGCATCTGTTTTTCAGTTACCCTTACACTTGTTTATTGTGATGTGACAATAATAAACTTGACATGTGGAAGAAGGAAGAAAGTGCTCTGGTCAGGTGAGACCAAAGTGGTCTAATTGTAAAACAAAATGTGGAGCAGAAAACTAACACTGCACAACACCCGGAACACACCATCCTCACTGCGAAACATGGTGGTGGTGGCATCATGCAGGGGATATGCTTTTCTTTTACAGGGACAGGAAAGCTAGTCAGAGTTGATGGGAATAAGCAAAGAGCTAAATACAGGGCAATCCTCTAGGGAAACCTGTTAGAGGCTGCAAAAGACTGGGTGGAGGTTCACCTTCCAGTAGGACTACAACTCTAAACATGCAGCCTGAGGTACTGGAATGATTTAGATCAAAGCATATTCATGTGTAAGAACAGCCCAGTCAAAGTTCAGACCTAAATCCCACTGAGAATCTGTGGGAAGAACTGCTGTTCATAGATGCTCTCCATCCAATCTGACTGAGCTTGAGTTATTCTGCAAAGAAGAAGAATTGAAGTATTTCATCCACTAGAAGTACAAAAATGGTAGCGACATACCCCAAAAGACATGGCAGTGAAAGCTTACTCTGGGGACTGAATACAAATGTATGCCACACTTTCCATATTTATATAACCATGTATCATTTTCTTTTCACTACATAGGTACTTGCAAATTTGTTGTGTAATTTGTGCACATACATATCAGTTACATATATATATATATATATATATATATATATATATATATATATATATATATATATATATATACACACACATTTCATGAAATATTATATATTATTATATATTATATAAATATTATGCACACACACACACAATTGATTGTGTTGATCACCGTTATTTCTTTCGATAGCTCTAAATCAATATTACTTGCTGAACACCATTAATTCAGATTGGAATGTAGAAAAACTTTCATTTTTCAGTTTCTCTTCTAGCTGTTGATGCATAAAACACATTTAATATTAACATTTCAATGCATTGAGGAATCAAATCAGAATTACAAGTGCCAATATATTTATTGAGAATTTAAGTTGTGTTGATGTATAAATAGTAAATTTTTGACTTTGATTTGGATGAAAAATTCTCAGATGTGAATTTATTTACATTATTTTGCCTCCAAAGAAAACATGCACATGAGATCATAGAAAATACCATGCTTTGCTTTAATTGGCTAATTAATGGTGCTCACAGGAGATGCCTAACATAGTGTACCATAATATAACATAGCTTATCACTTTAAAAGGAACACTCGCTGTGTTTTTAGTAATTACTCGAGAGTCTTGTGAAATAGTGTTCCTGATTCTTGGTGTCCTATGTGGTTACTAAGGTGTTGTAAGGTGTTGCCTAAGGTGTTAATATGGTATAGGTGTGAGTTGCTCTGGTCGTGCTAAGCAGTTGCTTTAGTGTCACTATGGTATAGATGTAGTTTGCTAAGTTTCCAGTAGGTGGTTGCTAGGGTGTTACTTGATGGTTGTTAAGGTGTTGCTAGGTGGTTGCTTAGGTTTATGATAATAAAATGGCAAAATAAAACTTCAGTAGAAAAATAGGGACTGCCTACTACAATCACACTTGTACATCAGGACTGTAACATAACAGTCTTGGGGTTTTGGAATTGGCCTGTTTTACACCTCTGGTTCAATATTCTTGGGCACAACAGTGTTTGAGGTAAACAAAAATATTCAACTCATTATTCAACTATACCAATGTAAAACAGTTTCTAGGACATTTTTATAATTACACTTAATAAAACTAGTATAACTGAACTATTGCAGGCGTTTCATGCTCTATTTCAAGTGCTATATTATAATCGATTCTGACACTCCAAAATCAATGCAGCTGAATCCCCACCTTCAGATCAATGCATTTTACACCCCTACATTCTCTGAAATCTCACACTTTGGCGCCTTGTGATCATTATTTCAATCAGTGAAGGACGTGTTCAAGTGATGAAGCTCCATGCACAGTTTGAGAGAGTGAGACAGATTGTCAGCGAGGGCCAAACTGCAGAGTGTTCGGGCAGTTTAGCTATATGCACCATGACTCATTCTCTGACTGAATCCGTCTGATCCAGCACAAAATCCCACCTCATCCAAGACCCAGACCTAACATCTCTCACTCTCTGGCATAGTCCTTTCACCTCTTTCAACCTAGCTTCAATTGTAAGACCTCTTTCTCGCCTGCTCTCAATAACAGCAGCAGTGCCACTGCAGCAGTCTCTCAGGGCCTGGGCAAGGTGACGGCAAACCCTAAGGAGAATAAGACAGAATTTGCATAAACAGTGCTTTAGAGATCAACGGCAGTGTCCCTTCTCTCTCCCTCCCTCCCGTTCCTTCTCTGCAGCATGATGCTTTATTATCATACTCTTTTATTACAGCATCATTTCATCTTGTTGTAAATCAATGAAACCTTAGCACCGTCTGCAGGGATATAAATGTGTGCGGGAGAGGGTGAAATAATCAAATAACACAGAGACACTGCTAACTCCTGTTTTCCACAACTATAAACGTGCCAAAAGGACGTGGATGTAAATCTAAACACCACCAGTCCATTAATCCCAACTCCCTCCTGAAATCCATCAAGGGCTGAGGCATCAAGACCCATTACTGGAATAATGCAATGTAGAGAAGGTTACACAAAAAACACACACACACACGCACACGCACACACACACACACTGAAAGGTTAATTCTGGCATTGTTCATCTACAGACCTCAGCAGTGCTGGGTAAAAGAGAAAGCCCTCTACCTCGGATCAAGTGGCGCTTTGTCTTCCGCGTCACTCATCTGATTATTTATTCATAGCTTTTAAGTGGCTAAAGCATGAAAGTCACAACTGTACACTCTCTCTGCACTGATGCTTGCTCTCAGAAGAAGCTCTTCCAACAGATTATCTTCAATATTTGGTTGGAGTGTCACCACACATTTGCAATGAGAACAACAACAGTTCCTGCAAAAACTGAATGTGACTGCTAAGGTAATGCTATGGATAGAATAGGGATGCAGAATATATTGCTTCAGCATCGTAACTGCATAGTGGACATGCATCACATCACAGGATTGCAGTGTCTCATAAGGAAAATTTAATTAAATAAGTATATTTTTTGCTGCTTGATACAAAAGAAAAATCTGCACTGTTCTCATTTCCATGACTAGCTGTTATTTGATCATGTGTAACTAAGGTGTTACTACATGTTTGACAATTTGTTACTAAGGCATTACTAGGTCTTTGCTAATGTGTTGCTAAAGTGCTAATATATATTTGATAATGTGTTACTAAGGTGATATTAGGCATTTGCTAATGTGTTGCTGAAGTGTTACTAGGTGTTGCTAGGAGTTTGCTAAGGGTAACAGTTTGCTAAATGTTTGTGGGTGTTGGCTAAGCTGTTACTAAAATATTACTAGGTGTTTGCCAAGGTGTTACTGTTTTCTAATGTGTTGCTAAGGTGTTACTTGACATGTACTAATGTGTTACTAAGGTGTTATAGGTGTTTGCTAAGGTGCTACTAAGGTGTCCAAGGTTTGTCCACAAACTTTTGCCCAAAAACTGGTTGGTCCAAAAGCTCCTCCACACACAGACCCAGCAGGTGCTTGTTTCAGCTCTTGTTTCAGGTGCTCTGTTTCAGATGCCTATTGTGACATCTCTGAATACTCCACCATTCATTCATATGGGGAAATATATACAGTGATTTTATGAAAGTTGGATCAGTACAGAAAGCACATTACATAAAATGACCTTATTACTACTACAATGGTGCCACATTTGGTTGCATACAAGCACAGTATTCCTGATCACAGGATGGTTAATTCAGAGTTAAAATGAGTAGCAGCTCCAAAAATCAGGTGAAATAATAATATTAGGTATAAATATATATAAAAATATATAAGGTAATAAGATAAGGACATTTAAGAACAACAACAGTATAAGAAAAATAATCTACCCATTTTCGGTAAACTTCGCTCTATTCTAACAGGTAAAAAATATCCATCATCAATCAATACATTTATTTATATAGCACTTTTTACAACAAAGGCATTGTCACAAAGCAGCTTTAGAGAAATCCAGGTCCAAGCCTCAGTTGAGCAGGCAGCAGGCAACAGTGACAAGGAAAAAGTCCCTCAGGCTTGGAGGAACAAACCTTGAGAAGAACCAAGGCTCAAAAGGGGAACCCATCCTCCTCTGGTCAGATTGGGTTACTCCAAGCTTTGAGTCGTCAGTAATGCAGCAGGACTGGATTATAAGATCACTGTGTGCCTCTTTCTGATCAAAATCTCTCAGTACCGATTCCTAAGATTCCTACCAGCCACAGGATTTTGTTTGAATTTCCTCTATCAGCTCTATTTGGTGCATTTTCGAGGCAGATGTGTAATCATGTGAGGTATTTGTCTGTGCGTATGCTGTGAGTAATAGCATGAATCATCAAAGGCACAGGAAGGCAAGGCCTCACACTGCCCTGCTTATTCACCTTAGGGTAACTTCAGAAGTTGAACATCATGAAGAGAACTTTTATTTTGTGTGCTGTTCATTCAACTACTATGTGTTCAATTGTTTAAAGGTCCACCACTGCAGTGAAGAATGACTCATTATGTGTCTGGAGTTCTTATTAGGACTATTATTACTCCTTTTAAACACCAGCACAGTAGAACTACCCTATACAGTACATGCATATATGTCATTATTCATGGCACAAAGAACAGCAGCAGTAGCTTTAAAGAGGTTCTGGAATAAACCTTGATGATGATGAGGATGATGATCACCAGCAACGCAACAGTGACCCCCTCAGGAGAAAAAAACAAAAAACACCCTGATAAGACTAAGCACGCCCACAGGTCCAATACCTAAATCAGTGTTTCTCAACCCTGGTCTTGGAGGCAACGCTACCGTAGAGCTTTCCCTGTTCCCACCCCACCTGATTCAACTAATCAGCTCATTAACAGACACTTCAGATTTGAATAGGATGTGTTAAAGGTAAATCACACACATACACACACACACACACACACACACACACACACACACACACACACACACACACACACACACACACACACACACACATATATATATATATATAATTGCATGCACAGCACAGTGCAATACAGGAACATACAAACACAGAAAACAAACATATGTCTGTACATTACAGAAAATATTGCAGAAAAGTGTTTTTCAAATATACAATATTGCTGTTACAGTGGTAGTTAGAGCACTGGGTTATCAATGATATGTTTCTGGATTTGATACCACTGTTAGGCACTGGGGCAAGGGCTTTAATCCAGCTTTCTCCTTGAGCACCACAACATGACTGGCCACTACCCTGGATACCTAGGTCGTTCTATCAAATGAGTGCCGTTTGCATGTAACTCAAAATAAAGTGTCCTTCAACATATTTAAATTATTATATGTCACTAATTTGGCAATATCTTTTGTTTATTTCATATTTATTCCAAATGCCCATGTTGGACTTCTTTGTGTTAATTCATGACATAAACTCCCAATAAAATCTCTTTCAATTTCAGGTACTAACACAAACCAGAAAAAAAGTCAAGGGGAGGTGAGCACTTTCTGGAAGTACTTTATGTTTATTTTTGTCTTTATCACCTGGGAAAGACTGTTAGTGCTCCACAAACCAAACACAACCACACAGACACACACACACACACACACACACATCTGTTTGTGTATGTGGGGGCAGAGGAGGGGTTGCCCCCTTTATCTTTCTCTACCTCTCTCTGGAATTGATTTGCAATTTGGGTCGGAGAGCATGGGATGAGACCTCTAACAATCAGAAAATGTGCACATTGAGATCTGCGCAACAACGGAAAAGATGAATCCATTTGGATGAACATGGTGCACTCTGAATTTTTTCTACGTACTTCTTTTCAACCTTAACGCCAGGGCCAGACTGTTAGTGCTCCTCTGGAAAAACCACAAACACAAAGACACCAGTGTTCGAATGAAGTGGAAGAAAGGGGTGCCCTCTTTATCTCACCCTCTATCGCTCTCTCAGGAGTTGCTCTAACTGAAAGGCCGTGGTTATGACACACATAGGCCAACAAAGCACACTGAGGTTGCCCACCTGGCAAACAGCAACCACCTCCACCTGCTGGGACACCCTTAATGCACGTTGAAACTGTCAAATATGAACACACACACACACACACACACACACACACACACACACACACACACACACACACACATATCTACAGGAACACACATACACACAGAGTCTGCTCTCATCACTTAGCAACAAGAAATCAGGCTACCGGATTTGGACAATTAGCCTATGATGAATAATTTTCTCTACATTTTGACAAATCTGCATTTTTACACTTTCACTGCACTACACTATAAATGTCCTGTGGTATGACATAAAAATAAGAATAATTAATTAATTAAATAATATACCGATAGCATTATAGAGATGTATCCATTGTTAGACACTTGGAACTATAGGGTTCTATCTGACATTTTTATCAAAATTGAATTATTTACATATTTATTTTCTTGAACAACTTCTGAACAATATGTGAGGTGTTTTTAAGTTTATGCATTTTGGACTTTTTATCTAGAAAACAAAGTCTCTATAGCCATATATGTCAATGTTACAATAAAGCCTTTAAGGCACAATATCTCAAAACTGTTCAGAATGCAGATAGAACCTTAAAGCTCTAAGGGGAGGACCTGTTTCATATCATATTGTTCTTTTTATATTAAATATATTTCTATTTACATTTTTACATACCTTTATATATATTTTTTTAGATTGTCGTGTCACACTATAGGACATGATGTCACTCTATAGGACAGAAATTGTACTTATTGCATTAAAGAAAAGGTAAAAGAGTTGAATATCAATAAAGATTTAAGTTAACATAAAAGACAGCTTTTTTCCCAGCAAGTTTTCCCATTCCACTTTAAATAGGGCAGCAGCTATATTGTGATGCCTGAGGCTGCACCATTTAAGATGGAACAGGAAAACAGAAGCTGACTTTTGGGTTTATTGCATTTTATGAGCAGGAGGATTAGAAGTGATTCATACATCGATGGATTTAGTGCTAAACCTGTTTATTAACATCGGGTGCAGACTAAATATCCTGATTTAAAATGTGTTAAAAAGGTGTCACACTGGAGGACATGATTTTCAGTGACAAAATGTATGAAGTTCCCACGCTTTGAGATAATATAAAGTTATGCCAAAGGTAATTATGCATAACATTTTCCATGTTTTTTTGTTTTCTTGACACAGGCAGACCATACAGTGGTGACCATACAAGGGTTTTTTTTTTTTACATGGTTGTCACATTAAGTGTTTCAGAACATCAAACTAAGTTAAATATTAGTCAAAGAAAATACAAATAAACACAAAATGCAATTTTTAAATGGTATTTATTATTAAGGGAGAAAAAAAATCCAAACCTACTTGTCCCTGTGTGGTTGCCCCCTAAACCTAATAACTGGTTGGACCACCCTTAGCAGCAACAACTGCAACCAAGCATTTGCGATAACTTGCAATGAGTCTTTTACAGCATTGTGGAGGAATTTTGGCCCATTCGTCTTTGCAGAATTGTTGTAATTCAGTTACATTTGAGTGTTTTCGAGCATGAACGGCCTTTTTAAAGTCATACCACAGCATCTCAATAGGATTCAGGTCAGGATTTTGGCCACTTCAAAGTCTTAATTTAGGTTTTTTTCAACCATTCAGAGGTGGACTTGCTGGTGTGTTTTGGATCATTTACATTTATGCCATGCAACACTATAGGATATACATTTACATTTGCGGCATTTAGCAGACGCCCTTATCCAGAGTGACTTACAAAAGTGATTTGCTGTTCACTCAGAATATCCTTAGCTAGTAGACAAGGCTAGAATCTAGAGATTCCTCACACTTAGATCCTGCTGAACACAAATGTCTTTATGGAGTTAAATACTCCTGAAATAGATGAGTCTTCAGTCTGCGTTTGAAGACAGTGAGGGACTGTTCAGACTCCCAGGGGCAGTTTGTTCCACCATTTTGGTGCCGGAACAGAAGAGAGTGTGGATGCATGTTTTCTTACATTTTGAGGGACGGTGGGTCAAGCCAAGCTGTATTGATATTCACCTCTTTTACCTTTTCTTTAATGCAATAAGTACAATTTCTGTCCTATATTACATCATGTCCTATAGTGTGACACAACAATCAAAATATAAAAAATAAAGGTATTTGTGGTCATTATTTTCAGTTAAATAAACAATATGATATGAAACAGGTCATCTCCTTAGAGCTTCAAGGTTCTATATGCATTCTGAGCAGTTTTGAGATATTGAGCCTTAAAGGTTTTATTGTGACATTGACATATATGGCAATAGAGACTTTGTTTTCTATGGTGGGTCATTGTCCTGCTGCAGAACCCAAGTTCGTTTCAGCTTGAGGTCAGGAGCAGATGGTTGGACATTCTCCTTCAGGATCTTTTGGTAAACAGCAGAATTCATAGCTCCATTTAAACAGCAAATCTTCCAGGTCCTGACGCAGCAAAACAGCCCCAGACCATCACACTACCACCACCATATTTTACTGTTGGAATAATGTTCTTTATCTGAAATGCAGTGTTACTTTTACACCAGATGTAATGCGACACACACCTTCCAAAGAGTTAAATTTTTGTCTCATCTGTCCACAGAATGTTTTCCCAAAAGTCTTGAGGATTATTAAGATGTGTTCTGGAAAAATTGACACAAGCTTTAAATGTTCTTTTTGCTCTCCAGTGGTTTTCTTCTTTGAACTCTGTCATGCAGGCCATTTTTGCTCAGTCTCTTTCTGTTGGTCGAGGCATGAACACTGACCTTAACTGACACAAGTGAGGATGTTGTTGTGGTGTCTTTTGTGACATTGCTTTGCTCTTGCGGTAATGTTGGCTTGCCGGCTACTCCTAGGAAGGTTCCCCACTGTTCCATGTCTTCACCACTTGTGGATAATGGCTCTCACTGTGGATCGCTGGATTTCCAAAGCTTTAGAAATGGCTTTATAACCCTTTCCAGACTGATAGATCTCAATTAGTTTCTTTCTCAATTGTTTCTGATTTTCTTTGGATCTCGGCATGACATGTAGCTTTTAAGGAACTTTTGGTGGATTTCACTTTGTCAGGCAGGTCCTACTTAAGTGATGTCTTGATCGAGAGGCAATCAGGCCTGGGTGTGGCTAGAGACAATGTACTCGTGTGTGATAAACCACAGTTACATGTTTTAACACGGGGGCAATCACTTTTTTCCCTTAATAACAAACACCTTCATTTAAAAATTGCATTTTGTGTTTATTTGTGTTGTCTTTGACTAATATTTAAATTGGTTTGATGTTCAGAAACACTTAAGTTTGACAACCATGCAAATAAAACAGGAAATTAGGAAGCAGGCAAACACCTTTTCACACCACTGTATGTGTAATAACAAAGGACTTATGATAAAACATCAATGTAAAACAAATAAATGTTTACTCATTTACTACATTTGAAATTATGCGTATACTAATTGTATTTTTTTTTTTTTTTTTATCTTTTGTGAAAATGCCATGTCATGTTGACAACCCAAATGTTTTATTCAAATAAGAGCCAGGGTGACAGTCATAACACTCCAAACATTCTTGCTCTGTGTTCTCTGTTTCTTACTAACAGTAATGTTAGCCCATTGTGTAACAATGCATCTCTGTACACTGAAAAGGTCTCGTTTCTTTCTGGCTTGTTCCAGGCCTTCCACCCACCAATTAAAGATGTGAGATGACGGAATAAGGCATAAAAAATGCATGGCTGCAGACAGAGCAGGCAGCTGAAATATGCAGACAATCTTCTTAATGTTTTAGAGAGGTAAATGAACAATATTCATGCTTTGGCTACCTTCTTTGAATGCCTGGCACCCCTTGTGACACTGGAACTCACTTTCTGGGAAAAAAGGTTAACGGGGAAAATGGAAAAGCAGCAAGCTGGCAGCCATGTACGTAGTGGTGAGGAAAATTACAGAATGCACAGTGTGAAATAACTTACAGCTCTCAACAACAGGCACTTTTAGTTTTTCTTTAAAATGTCAGAAAAAGCAAAACCATGAACAAAAGGGCAGAGCTTGGTCAGGAACTAAAATACAAGGCTTTTATTCAGGTTTTCAGATGCTTACAAAGAGGAAACAAAAAATTCAGAGCTTTTTTTGTTCCAGTGAATAAAGCACAGCGCAATGCAGCTTGTAACAACAAGAACTTAATTGCTCTCCCACGAGTGTTCTCAGTGGAATGCCCAGAAAAGGCAGCATGCCACTGTTTCTTGTGTGCAGAAATGGAATGCTGACTTTGAACCCAAGCTGGCTGCAATGCTACAGGCCTCTTTATGCATGGATGGGTTTTTGGTTGAAATGCGCTTTTCTAACATGCAGATTGGAACAGCAAAACACCAGTCCACCATAACTGCTCTTTAGAGTTTAAATTGCTGGATATGTTCTTTAAAAAGAAAAAAAATACACAACAGTTCAGTGGATGCTCAGAAAAAAACATGTGTTCTCTTTGATTGTAATTAACAACAAAATGTCTCTATCCTTTTCCTTTTTTAATGGGCTGCTTATTTGGCAGATACAGAGCTGCTCCATTTATGCAAATTCTTCTACAATTCTTCTACATTAAGACACACCAAAAACACATTGACTTCAGCATATTTAAAGATATGGACATTTGATCTTCATTTTAACTATACTAAGAGATGGAGGTCATATATTTAAACACATAAAAGTGAAGAAATGTCTTTTAAAAAAGATTTGTAAAACAAATATTAGAAATTGAATTTCTTGTTAGGAAACAAAATAAGGCATCCCTACTTAAAATGACTAAAATTAGAATCAGGTGGGCCACAACCACTACAAATTATTAGACCATCCTTAGAGAAGACTATGTAGGACACTTGTTTATTTAAAGCAGACATTAGTTTGGTGTGCTTTTGATTTTTGACGTGAGTGGGATTACCATGGTGAAATCCGAAGATGAGGCTGAGAAGGGATTAAAAAAAATCTCAAACAGCCATTCAACTTTCTGGGGAAAAAATTACAAGTAGAAAATTTTTAAAACAACTGCCAGCATGAACAGGTGCTGGCTGAGTGTCCTAGCAAGTTCAGCCCAAGAGCAGACTGCAAGATGTATAAAGAAGACCTACAGGTAGATCTTGCTACTGTTGTTGTCAAGCAAGTATGATCTTCATAGGAGGTGTTCAAGGAAGAAACAAAAAAATAACAGGGCAAGACTGCATTTGCCAGAGAATACATACACCAAGAACAATGTGCTTTAGATAGAAGAATCCAAAGTTTGAGCACAGTAACAGAAGACATGTTTGGCATAGCCAAACAGCCTGTGAACACAAGAACCTCATACCAACTGTGTTTGGAGCTTCTTTACTGCAGATGGCCCTGAAGCGCTCTCCATCATAGAGACCACTATAAAATCTTCATTGTATCAGAGGGGGCTTGAGGAAATGTAAACGTCACATGGCTGAAAGAATAGGGTGAAATTTAAATTACATTGCTTCAGGTGTATGTGTTTAGGTATATCAACTCAATCTCTCAGTATAGTTAAAATAAAGTTAAAATTTGTATATGTGTAAGTAGTCAAAGTGAAAAACTGTATGTCCTATGATTGTGGTCTCTTATGGGGTCATGGGATTCCACTGGAGCTGTCCTGGATGGGATGTTTGTGAGACAGCACTACACTATCATAATCAAAGGTTTCATTCAGAGTAAAAGGAACAACTTCTTTTGTTTCATTTTGGGTAGACAAAAATAGTATTCAAGTCCAAAAGTAAAATTCTCACAGCCAATGATGAACCACTGCCCCAGGCTGATGAAATTCTTACCTTGAGCTCCCATACCCCATCTGAGAAGGACCCTGAGCTCCATGGCCACCAATATACATTGGCTGACCACCTTTCGGCTACTGGACCTGGAGTAATTTCCTGGACTAGTTAACCATCTGCCATCCTCAACTATGTAGAAATTTACAAAGACCCTAATTAATAGTAACTGTTTCTATTATGTCCACCAACACACTATCATTACTTCAATACACCCGAGTATTGCAGCAGACATGTGGTGGTCCAGTGCCCCCTAACTATGTTTAAGTAATTGACCAGAGGATGATGGTTCCATCTTTGTGTGCCTGGTTCCTCCCAAGGTGTCTTCCTCCAGTTTTTCTTTGCCACTGTGGCCCTTTGCCTTGCTCACTGGGATTATGTCTTTATCCTTTGTTCATGTGTTGTTGTTCACCTTCTTATTTCTGACATCAGTTTAAAAAAGCACTATACAGATAAATTTAATTGATTGATTCATATTCAAGACACGAAGTGCAAGCTTTACTCTAATTTCAGTCTGTGTTTATGCAATTAACCAAATTACATTGTTTACACCCAAACCAAGCTGTTTGAATCAATTTAGTCAAATTGGTATTTCACTTCAGCGTGGTTTAGCGCCTGATATAAGTCTATTACTGGATTGAGTTAGACCCTAGAGTGTGTAATACAGTGACACACATCCGTGAAGGGACATGCTTACAGAGTTATAGAGAAACAATGTTGGGGAGAAGTGCAATTGTCTTTGTGTGAGTGTGTACCTTGCACTGAGCAGCAATGGTCTGGGGTCTATGTGTCCTGTGGTCTGTGGCAGTGGAGGAGAGCTCCAGCATTGTGCAGTGAAAGAAAGAAGGTGTATAGGCTGGCAAATCCTCCTCAACCTCACCAGGAAGCAAAAACATCTGAAAGAAAGAAGAAAACATTATTCACATTATAAAAAAACTGTTACTTGCATCTCAAAAATTTAGAATAACGTTCCAATTTAACATGCATCACCACCTCACACAGGAAATGCACCACTCTTGAGAGGAAAAATCTGCAGAAGGTGGTGTGCAATGCCCAGCACATCACCAGGGTTCAGGTCCAAAACCTTCTGGATTTATACACCAGCTGCAGTCTGAGGGAGACCAGGAGGATTATAATGGACTACACTCAACCAAGCCACTGCCTGTTCTCAAAGCTGAACAGTCTGCTAAATAGTCAGTAGCCCAGTTTTCCAGTCCATAGCTAGTCACAACCCATCTCACCTGTCTCATCACACCATCATACCTTCCCACCACATAAACTCTTTCTGCACCTGTACTTTACTCACTACTGGAGCAGCAATTGAGCAGCTAATTACACTACACACCCTAAAGTCCCTCCCATATATTTCAGTGTAGTTTTGAATTAGAATCTTTACATTTTCAAGGAGTACTTCAGCATTAAACATGACAAAGGTCAGACACAGAGGTTTTAATAGAAAAAACGAATGCTACTGCAGCACAGCTTGTGCCTCAGACAACACCACCACCTCTGTAGCCGTAGCAACTGTTGAATGTAGCTGATAGCTGGTTGTGTGTCTTGACTACAAAGAAATAATATCTGTTTACATAGAATCTCGGAAAAGTCCCAGGAAAACACTGGATGTACTTTACATGCCATGATGTGAGCTCATACTAAGGGTGAGCATTAAAAGTGCTAACAAGGCTGGTATCCAGCATAATAACACTGCACTAATAATTCTGGATAAGGGCTGGAGGTGGTCCATTAATGCCATGGCAGTGTGTTGTCCCCACACTTCCAAAACACTGGATTTGACTTGGTCATTTCCTTGTTGTGAGTGATGCAACTGAAACACTGAAATCTAATTAGAATGGACAGAGTGTCCAGAATAAGACCCATCAGTACAAATCTGATTGTAACTGAACCTCGCTATCAAATATTTATCTGGGTACAATTGAGGTATGCCAAAACTCTGGTTTGGGCTTGCAGTGTGAACATAGCTTTAGCTATAGTATAACTTAGTATTAAAGAGCTGGCTTTTTCCTCCCAAGACTCTAATAAGACACCATTAACACTTAGGTAGTAATAATGATAATACAACAGTGCTCCAGTGTAATCCACAACACATTGTTCATTAAAAAGACACCAGGCAGAGAAAAAAGATTATTAAATCCCTCAAAAACATGTCTCAGTGAGTTTAATGGATGCTCAGACCTCAGGCCAAAAAAAAAAACCCACTCTCACACTTGCTCTATAACTCAAGATCCATCTGCTGACAGACATATGAAAGGCTTTAAAGAGATGTTTAATCTCTATTAAAGGCACAGTGTGGCTATAATCAACTCTACGCAATGGCTGCTAATTGAGTTGAGGCTGATTACTGAAACAGCACCGCATATACACAGACATGAACGCACACTACATCAGTGATGACAGTAATTATATAGGGGTACTGACTATGTCAAAACTGCAGATTTTATATGATTTCTAGAGGTGTATTCAAAAATGAATATTATGAGACACAAAATTTATCACAATGTCATCACTACACTCATTCTCTCCTCTTTCCAGTCACTTTGGCTCTCCCAATGTGACTCTATGTGAATTTGTGTGTGTGTGTGTGTGAGAGAGAGAGCATGCTTAGTGGGCGTGCAAGCACTGCTGATCTTAATTAAATAGCTAATTACTCCTACAGTGAAAGTCATGCTTTCGGTTGCCAAGAGAGGTCCAAGCATCTTTGTATGTGCATGTTTGATGGCACGCGTCAGAGGGTTCACATGTATAGCATGTAATGTTCAAATACCTTCTTAAAATCCAAATACAGAATCCAGGCAGCCTGCTTTGAGAATGCAGCATCAAACACAAGCTCCTTAACAACCACAGAAAAGAAAAATAAGAGGAATGTCTGAGCTAATGAATGAATCCAGAGCTTGGAACATTAAAACCTTCCTGACTTAAAACATCTTCAGTATCGACTCAATCAAAACAAACCTACAAAGCCCAGACTGCAGATAAACACACATCAAAGGGCAATTGAAAAGTGCCATGCAAGAAAACTAAACCCAGCAACCATATACTATGTGGGTGCTAAAACCCTATAATCCTAAAATCAAATTTTAATGTGCATCTTCATTTTAATTTTCATGCGCATTATTTGCACAGCAGAAATGTATTTAAAACACAGTTAAAACTTTTGTATTTTTTTTTAATATTGCTATTATACTCATATTATTAAACTTGTTTCACAGTTGATTCAGTCCTTCAGCTCACACTCAGCCTGTTTTAGGTATTTTAATTTTTTTGGAAAATTTTCAGAAGAATTGTATCATGTCTGGTATAAATGTTTGACACAAAATAATTAAGTATTAATGTTTCTCATTTGCTCTCATCTAACTGTATCACATTCAGTGTGTAATGGCCTGAAGGCTTAAAGCTGTCCCTGCTACAATCTCTTCAGTTAGCTAACTACACACTATACTGACACAATATAGATTACAAAAATACCACATTCACCACAAATCTATTGTGAATGTGCTTCCGAAATTGCTTAGAACATAACACAGCATTGAAAAGTTGCAGTACTGGTCAGTGGCATATTTAGGAGAACTAGTGGACTTAACCCATGCCATGAGAATACACCCCACACCGGTATGCAGGCTCGGGTCCATGGCTTCATGGGGTCTGCATCCATTTAGCCTCACAAGCACAGGTGAGGTGCTGTATCTGCGGGGTCTTTCACTCCCATATCCCAGGGAAGCTAAAGAATGCTGAACTGATTTGAGTGTGCGGCTCCTACATTGAATGTGAATGTGATGTCTGCCAGAGTGGCTTGTCTGTTCATATGGTTCAAGCCAGACACCATCGGTCACCATAATTAAGGGCCCATGAGCCACTGCAGTGTCCACTAAGGGTGGTAATGCCTTCCATGATGTATTGCCAGCACACAAGTGACACTGCAAGTCAAGGACTGTTAAATGTCCACACAGCTTCAGAAATGGAATGTCCCATCCACTGAAGTAACACCACTTTATAATTCATCTATATACATGGCATGTTAGTGTAGGTATCAGAAAAGAAAATGTACTGCAGCAAGAATCCATGCTTTACAGAAACTTTGTTCTACCTAAGCCAGGAAATCACCAGAACACCTTTACCCTGAACTGGAATAGGATTCATCCAGATGCCAGCCGTTGCTCACTGGAACCCTGCAGTAAATGCAATTACACAGTGCTCAATGTCAGGCTGAGCTCTGCACTCTTTAGAACATTCTCTCTCTATCCATCTGTCTTGTTTTACACACCACAGCAGCGACATAATTACTCATGCTAATTAGGGTGAAGTTCAGACTACCTTTCAGTTAGTCAGCACCTTTGATTGGCACCCTAGACATAATATCTTGATCCACACACAAATGTAAAATCCTGGCCTCTTCTTCTCCTACTCTTTTTGCCTCGTCTACTGCAGCTCACCAGACTGCACTAGAGAAACCGACTACAAACTGAAATGGGCATTATCTGTACCACAAGCTTCATTTCAAACATACAGCTTCTGCTGACTGTTTCTGTGGTCCAGCCTTTCTTTAATAATAGGTCATTAGCACTAAAGCAAGGACTTGCGGAAATGAATAGGAGGGCTGAAGCATGTTCCGTCTCATTATAGGTCTGCTCACTGAGCACATTAAAGCATGTCAGCAAAGCAGCTGCCTGCCCTCTAAGAACAGGGCAGTTGTTCTCAATTTGCATGCATTGAATATGCGTAATAAATGGTAATATATTTAAATCAGGTGGCTGGCGACCCTAATTACCAAACTAACAGGCATATGATTCTCGATAAACCATATTAAATGTAAGGTGAACCCATAAATGCTTTGCATACGCACATGAGAAGAATTTCTATGTGATTAGTGTTTGTGATTACAGCCACTCTACTGTACAATATTGTAGTGACCCTTGTGTGAAGTTAATGATAAAAAAGTATGAGCAAAATAAACAAAAAAAAAAACGAAGATGATTGTACTATGGTTATGCTTTTCATAAACTAAATGTCTAAAGCCTAATAAGCACAAAATTGTAGTACAATTCAATAAATATGTACCTTGGTCAGCATCCAAAGGTTCCTCTTCTGGCTCTGCACCATCTAGATAGGTATCAAACAAGTGAGCCTATTAATTGGGGGTGTCATGAAAACCAGAATTTTGATTTCAGTACCAACGTCTGACAATATTAAGCTTAATATCAAATGATACCATGCCAAAAAATGTAAACATATATCATTGTCTGACAACCAAATATGGTGATAAATGTTATGGTGTCAAGGGTAGAGAAATGGTAATATGGATCACCAGAAGCTATCACACACTAATAAGCTAAAGTTACAGTGGCTGGACATCTTCATATACAGTCACGTGAAAATATAAGGACACCCCATGAACACCATTTCAACATATTTATACATGATATTCATATAACATGAACATTTGATCTTCATTTTAACTAGGTGGAGGTGATATAATAATACATAACTAAAGAAATATCTTTTAAACATCATTTGCAAAATGTAATTTAAAAAAGTTAGGACTTTAGGACATGACAAGCCCTAATAGCTGGTATTTCCTCCTTTGGCTGAAATAATAGCAATTAGATGTTTCCTATAACCATCTTCCAGTCTCCAACATTGACTGGAAGAAATGTTGTTTTCTTATTCCTCCATGCAAAATTCTTTCAGATATGTAATGTTTCAATGTCAGCATTTGTACAGATGGCCTCCCTCAAGCTCCCTCTGATACAATAAAGATTTCATAGTGGTTTCTATGATGGAGAGCTCTCCAGGCCCTGCTGCAGCAAAACAGCCCCAAACCATTACATTCCACCTCAATTTTTCTGCCACCACAATGCAAACACAACTGGCAATTTTAGAATAAGGAGAGCTACTGTAAAGCCTACAGTGTTGCATGGGGGGTCAGATTTAAAGGATCATCCCATTTGAAGTTTGATAAAGGGTGCTCCGAGACAGTATTGGTGTTTTACTTGAGTATTTCTGTATATTCTTTACTTCTACAGTTCACTTCCTACATTTCACACAAAAGATCTGTATTTCACTGCTGTTCAGTTTGTGTGAGCTGAGCTGAGCTTCACTTCTGTGAGCTTACTTAAATCAATTGCAAAATTATCTTTGTGTAACTGTTTCGCTGTTTAATGTAATTAAGCGCACTGACAGATAACCTCTAACTGACACACTCTCACTGCCTCACTCCCCCATTCAGGCTATTCATTATAATCACATGTCCAGGGTATAAGAGCTGAGAACTAGTTTACCACATTTATCATCTGTGAGGTGAATATGAAACCACTAAACTCAGTATTTTATTACGTTAGTTTTACTTTCTGCTAAACAAAAAAGCAGAAAGCAGAGTTTGTATGAGCTGATCTAAAATTTAAATTCAAATTTGAAAAGATTACTAATCACAGTATCAACTTTAAAACAGAAATGCTTTAAATATATCACTAACTATAATGAATATAAAATATGAATGTTTGATTTTTTTTAATTCAATTATCAATAATCTTTTTTCACTGTTTTCTAATTTGTTTAAAAGCCCTAGCATATTGGCTTCACTCTGAGTGGACAGAATGTTCATCACTGAATGATGCTACTCAGTGAAGGCTTCCGTTATCAGTATTTGTACCAAACCACCTCAGTATGGGGTTATTCATTCAGTGTGCACAATCCCCTTGAGAACAGTACATTTAGCTTATATGTCCACAAATGGAAAAAAGATGCCCAAATGTTTGTGGATACCACTTCAAATGAATGCATTCAGTGTCATTGCCTTTCCTGTTGCCTCAGTGTTATCAAATCCCAGAGACAGCTGTGCTTCAGGCTCTGGTGATGCACCCAAGAGTGCTAGTGCAGTCTGTAACAGCCTGGTCAACACGCTACAAACACTTTGGCTCTCTAGGCTTTCTTGTTTCTCATTATGAGTTGAAGTGAGAATCTCACCCACTGAGCAGAAATCAGCTTTGTCACCTATCCTGAAGGCAGCATTGTGGTATCTCAGCAATGCGCAGACCTCTCTGTTTATCCAGTGGTCAACTTATGTTTCACACTTTCCCTGCTGCACACACTCCATCAGTTCATGGAGGATAGTGTCTAAAATACACGAATCATCAAGAAATAGTTGCACCGAGAAGCAATCAACTGTCAGGAATGAAACTTGGTGGGTTGGTTTGACATCATGAGACATGTGAATGCTTAAAATTTCACATCTGATTGTACAAGGATGCAAGTAAGGATGGGTCTTATCGCTGTACCTCATTGACCATATATGGTCATTTTGTTGTGCATGCTTCCCATCCCTTTTCTCTACAAGTGAAGTATGCCTTGAAGAAGGCATTTGAAAGCAATTTGAGCATTTTGAAAGAGTTTGAGGGTTAAATAGTAGGCCTGGAGGAAGCAGGATGGTCTTATTGATGTATTGTGCACGTCATATCAGTTGTGCTGATCATTACTATAGCACAGTGTTGATGGCAGTGGATAGAAGAAGTCACTCATAGCAATCTAAAGGATCCGAGAGATCTACATGAACCATGGAGAGGGTGAACCAACAGATTGTCCAACATATGTGGAGTGACCCAACAACCACAATTGTGGACATTCAGTGAGCAGTGATGCCCTTGTTGAGTCGTCTTGTTTGTGCCACCAGCATTGGCAAACAGCTGCATGACAGAAGACTACATGCTCACAGACTGCCCTTAACACCACATCAACATCATGCTGCAACAAACAATCACACCATTAGTAACCTCTACAACTCCATGCCAAGACATCTGGCATGTTGCGTTAAAATCAACGCCTTACTGAGAGATAAATATTTGTGTGACATGGGCAATAAACATTGTCCATATCAATCTATATTTTTAATAATTTATTTTTCCTGGTAACATTTATCTTCATTCCTATAGCATTGTAATCCTTCTGATTAATCAAAGAAAACATTCAATATTAGTTGTAGCTAGTTTTCACATTTCAGAGTTCTCACTTCCATCAGTTTCTGTTTGCAGGTAATTTCAGGTCCAGTCAGAGCAAACCAAACGGTGCAGTCCAGCTTTAAGGTCATTTTGTGTTCCTCAGCTCCAAGTCTAAACAAAAACAGCCACACCTGGGTTTTCATTCATTTCAAACCAAGCACAGGCTAAGTGGATCCAGGCAATCCGAAGGTTAGAGGATCCAACATTTGTGTTCAAGTGGTCTATTGAGTTGTGCTACACACACGTGTTACATAGTGGCTTTGTGCAGTGCAGACCCTTAGTTTTTACTTGTTTCATATGATAATTCTGTTTTCCTTGGATACGCTGTATAATCTTATCTTATTGTTATTATTTACTTGAGTGTTACAAGTGTATGTGCTTTTAGTCTATAAATATCCTACCTTCTGCTTTCTTAAGGCAGCTTTTCCTATAAATAAACACTAAGATAGAAAGCGCTGACAAGGTGCCACAACACTTCATTCATGTCTGCAGACGTAAATTTGTGCTAAGTGGTGGCGCTGTACTCCTGCTGTTTCTCTTGGAATAACTTTTAAAAGCCCAAGATTAGAGAATATGTTTATTTCAGAGCTCCATGTGGTAAAACATGTTAACAGGCAGGATAAGGAGAATGTCAATAAGGCAGCACCTGCAAACTAAAGTAATATGTGTTTCTACCACCACTTTTTAAGTATTACAGCATAGGATTCACTTTGTTTGCATACTAGCACTTTACTGCCATGTCATTTCACCTGTTAATCACTATTTCAGAATCAGAGTTTTAAAAGGGTCCATTACACCACAGTTAGTTCTGACTAACAGTGTCATTGGCTGAGAGACATTCTAGGAGTACCAAAATTGTTAGATAACAGCTTTCTGACCGAAGCAGTAGCATTATAATTATTCAAATAACAGCCTGACAAACAGAAATTATCATCTGTTTTATAAGAGTTTATAAAATCTAGTGAATGATATTAAACTATATTTCACTGGTTATTGTACTAACTCACAGGGAATCTGAAACAAAAAGAAAGCTAAACACTGGAGATTTCATTTCATTTTCAGATTTTCATTTATTCACACAGTGTTCCAAACCACATACAAGTACACTAAACACAGATAACATGGGGTTAAAACAGAGCTACACTAATCAGACATGATGTTTGGTAGATAGGTATGTAGGTAGAGTACATTGGGTGGTTATCAGCCAATCAGAGGGAGTATGATCTGCTGCACTGTTTAAAGTGGAATGGAAAACTGGAATACAGAGTGTCTTCATATAAAAGTTCTACAAGAAGACATCTTTGGCGTTGTCCACGTCATTGACTTAAAAACTTAAAACATAGGAGCCCTTGCGGATCCTGCCTAGTATGGAAGGCAAGGGCTGGGACAACCCCCTGGGTGACTGACAGGACCACACGACCACACTGGTGGCAGGTGGAAGGAAGGAGATCAAGAAAAATGAGTACCTGAATAACAGCAAAAACTGCATGTGAGTAATGGCCTTTAAAAGACAGGTGGGGGCAGGTGATTAAGGGGTGTGGCATTTGAGTTTTTCACTAAAGCTTTCATTTCTTCAGTAATGTGTGCAGCCAGGGGATTAATATAACCTAAAACATGAGATACTGGCACTGGTGTACTGATCTATACTCTACAACTGCAGAACAAACCTCATGTGTATTATTGCCTAAATATGTTGACTAATGTAACCTCTGGTAGTTAGACACCAACAAGCCCATTAAAAAGGCTTATTAAAATGAATTCACAAAGTTAATTAATCATTTTATGGTGCAAGTGTGCATGTAAACACAGTGTCCCCATCCCATTACTTTATCAATGTGCTTACATTCAAAAACACCTTTATCCCGCTCTGAGCTAAATGTGGCATCAGCATTCTTCCCATTGACATGTCTAATGCTGTAAATGCAGGATGATATTGGCAGCGGCTGGTGCCCCACTAACCACAGCCCTGCAGAAATCAATATGTAACAGAATGAGGTGGCCTTAAACACCATTCCCACAATACACACCCCTGCAAAAAGCCATTAATGACTGGGGAATGGTGTGTTCCATGTCTTTGTGTGTGTTAGTGGGGGTGGGGTCGCAAGTAATTAGGCTTGGTCTTTCAAGGGGAGTAAATCAATTCTTGCTTGGTCAGACTTGTAGGACACAGGGTAGATTTATAAGATGATCAGTATACATTCACTGTACAGCAGTGCCCAACCGTTTGTGAAGCCTTTAGAATTTTCTATTTTTCTTCATAAATTTTGACCTAAAACTTAAAGCAAAAGTAGGCAATGAGAACTGTACCAAATAAATAAAAATATTACACTTACTCCTTTATTTTTTCAGTATAAGGATCCAAGATTACTATCGGTGAGTGGCAAAAGTATGTGAACCTTTAGGATTAGCAGATAATTTAGTACGACTTTCTCAACCAATGGGGGACAACCAGGTGTGAGTGAGCATTTAAAAAGACCAGTTTGATCAAGTTTGATCATGACTAAAAGTTAAGTAATATATTCTCCATTGTTTCATTTGGTTTTCCCAAATATTTTCTCCTTTTAGTTTTACATTTTCAAATATACACTGAAAAATAGAAAAATCTAAAGGGTTCGCAAACTTTCAAATACCAAACTGAGTTGTTGAATGAAAAGAGCAAATTAATTATAATGAAGACAAGAGTCTGACAATAGATGAAAATGTCACCTGCCACGTTTCAAAAATAATATCAATCTCTTTTCAATCCATTCATGTCATAATATTTATTTCTGCTAGAATATTTAACAATATTTGTCTTCTGTCACTCATATGTAAGTAAGGCCATGACATTTACATGACCATATCTTAGTTAAACTAAGGCTTTGTTCAGTCAGGCAGCTGTTCTGCAGCTTTCAATGACAAAACATCACATGGAATAATTTTTTTTCCAAACAGATTCAAGCCGCATTTGTATATGGTTTCAAATCTGATTAAATCAGATTTGTGGTCATGCGACACATTTAGACCAGTTTTATCAGATTTTGTGTGCTGTATATTTTTTGGGATATGTGTGGGATATGGCTTAGACTTGAAGAGCTTTGAACATTTAGAACATATCATGTATGTTTGTGAACTAAGCCATAACAGTGTTGTTGCAATACTAAAACATTAGTGAGCATATATCATTCCACAGAGACTCGGATTCACAATGTTCCCTTCCCAGCCTAGAGTCGTGTGAAAAAGTTAAGACACCTCATGAATACCTTTGACTTTAACATATTTAAACATCTGGATATATGGAAAATGTTACAACACCCCCACATGTATTACTATTTTACATGCCTAAAATTAGAATTTAAATGCAGCACATCAGCTGCAAATGATTAGACCATCATTAGAGAAGAATTTGGAGTAGGATGTCTTATTTAAACTTCAGACATTAGTTAAGCATTAGCATTTAAGCACAAGAACCTCGTAGCAACTGTGAATCATGGATGTAGAAATGTCATGGTTTGGGGCTGCTTTGCTGCAACAGGGCCTAGAGAGCTCTCCATCATAGAAACCACCATGAAATCTTTATTGTATTAGAGCAGGACTGAGGAGAATGCAAGAGAGACTTTATAAAGACTGACACTGAAATATCACATAGCTGAAAAGATTCCTAATGAAGGAATTGGGAACAAATTGTAGTCAATGTCAAGAGAGTTATAGGAAACATCAAACAGACATTATTAGGACACAGGGTGTCCATTTTTTTCCTCACAAGAATATTGCAATTCTATTCATTACATTTTACAAGTTAAAACATTTACTTCAGTTTTGTGTGTTTAGTTATATCACCTTCATCTCCTCAATTATTACTAGGAATTGGGTTTTCTTCCCCACCCCCAATCCTATACAAGTACGTTAACACTGACTGTTGGCTCAATCCAATCTCAGGTGAATATATTAATAATGCATCCCCATAGCCAAAGTAAGATGTACTGTTGATAAACACTGAAGCAGAAACAGTTAATTTTTTGTGAGTTTATAAAATGAGACCTTCTGCAATCATTTGTTGCATTTAATAGTAGTGCTGGTCCAGAACCTTCTTCCTGTATTTACTTTCTTGCTCTGAGCTTAGCCTACCAATAAATGGCCAGAACATTCTCAAGTATTTTGTTGAGATGCATTTCGGTAAAAAAGGGAAACACTTCCAAGTTTACAAACAAATCAGTGCAACATGAGTATAGGTGTAAAACACCTGAAATCTTTCTGAAGCCCTTCTCAGAGTTAGGTGAGAGTTTTGATTTGCCTTTCTGACAATCCTACAAGAACTTATCAGAAACTTTTCTTGGTCTTCCAGATGTCAGCATGACCCCCACCACTCCTGTTAACTGTCATTTCTTAATTATATTATGAACTAACTGACTGAAGTGATGACTACCTGAAAACACTTTATCTTTTTATTGCTTTCTCTTTCTTTGTGGAGATCAATTAATTAAATTTTCAGAGTGCTATATAAGCCTAGAGCCCATGGCTGCTGATTGTCAGGAGAAGGTTTGAGGAGTCACAGTATATATATATATATATATATATATATATATATATATATATATATATATATATAAAGTCTTTAAATTTGCATCAGTCTGACCTTTCCTCGCAATTATTGTGAACCAGACCCTAACAGCCCTAACAGCTAATTAAGGTCAGAGTCCTTGGTAAATGTTTTCTGAGAGCACAGAAGATTTTCCATGGTATTCTTTCCTATTTTTACTCCAGAACTATCCAAGAGAAAAAATAATCCACTAACAATGATGATTGTAACTTTTTTTTACATTTATTATGATATATTGTCCCAGACATATGCCCAACTCCTTTTGGGTGCATTATTTTTATCAAAGAATGGGTATTATTGTGACAATATTATTGTCATTTGGCATTGTCACTGTCAGTATAATAGGACATTAATGTAAATACACTCTTTAAAAAAAGCAATGCTTTTAATTAATAAGAATAACAACAAAAAAAGTGTTTTGAGATCCTAAATAAATAAAACAATTTAAATATAATAGTTAAACAAAGTCATCATACTGGCTCATTCATGTTATTGGGCTTTCCTCACTTAATAAACACAACTAGCCATATCAGTGTTCACAAAAATTATTGAGGTCATGTCCATATATTTTATGATGATGGGCATGATATTGTGATAGTCCAAAATGTCATGAAGCCCTCCATCATAAATACTGCTATATCTATTTTGTATAATATATATACAGTACCATATATTAAAAGTGTCCATATGGTAATATTGCATCTTTTATGCAGGTTACTATCTGTGTATAATTTAATGTATATAAAGAATGTGAGTATTTTGTGTGGAATGGTTTGGTTTCTTACGAGATATTCTACAAGTACAGTCTTGTTCAAATTATGTCATATAAACACTATTGAAATATATAAAATACTGTGTTTTTCTGCAGTTACAATTAAATACTGATACTTTCAGAATATTCTTTGTTAAGGTAAGGTCATACATTGTGTATTACCTTTTTCATAAGTATATTGAGGTATGAGGTCTTTTAGATATTTTATCCTGCACAAGTACATGGGTAGCTGTCCAAAAAGAACATTGCTGTTAATCTGTGAAACATGGTGGTGTATCATTGTTTGGGCCTGTTTTGCTGTATCTTGGGCAGGAGGAGTTGCCAGCAATGAAATCTAAATTATAGCAGCAAATACTAAAGGAAAATCTGCCCATAAGTTGATTCTCAAAAGAACACAGGCCATGCAGAAAGACAACAACCACTGAGTACACAAATCATTCTACCAAAGAAGAAAAAAAATCATGTTTCGGAATGGCAAAGTTCTGACCTTAATCTAATAGAAAGGTTGTGGAAGAACCTGAAGCAAGCAGTTCATGGGAGAATATAGAATTGAAGCTGATTTGCACATAAGAGTGGACTAAACGTTAGTTGCAGTTATTGCTGCACAAGAGGGTCACACCAGATACTGAAAGCAAAGGTTCTCATACTTTTGTCAGTGACAGGCCTACTTCACTGAGAAGAATGTTTTGTTGTTTAAGTTCTTTAAGACTTTTGGAGAACAGCTGATCTTCTACTTACTTAACTATTCACAGTAACAGAATTTTGACCCTGGGTGCACTAACCTTTCCATGCCTCTCTATGCACAGAAGAACTTAAAAATGCATGTAAAAACGGATACAACAATGACCTCTTCCAGATCTGTAGTGAGTGCACGCTAACTCTGTTGTCCTCTGAGTGAAGATTCTCTCACATCCATCTCATCTTCCTTTCTGTCTGTGGTCTCTTTGTCTCATATTCATCTCTCCAAGAGAGCAGCTGTTATTTCCCCTATTAATATTTAAATGGCCCCTCATCACATTCTCTCTGAGATTTAGACAGTAGAGACACAAATTAATAAATAATCACAATGGCAAACTACAAACTGCATGTTTATAGACATGTAATTCTAGAAGTGTAACAATACACTCAGCCTTTGATTGCAGGTGAACTGTTAGTGTAAAGAACTTTTTTTAGGCAATTGAACGTTCATACTCATACACTTCACATGTTACAACTGACATACCTAACACATTGGGATATCATTAGCACGTGCTAAACCCTTTGTAGAAGGCATCACACTCATTACAGCTTCTATGAGAATGGGTTGGGTCTGCTGGGCTGCTTAAACACATCACTGACAAGTGCCGCTATATATTTCCCTGCTTCATTTGTCAACCTTCATGGACTTCATGTACCACCTACAAGTTGTCCAGGATTGGTTAGAAGAGCATTCTGGATGACAAATAGTGTTGTCTGCACATTCGCCTGACAAGAGCCCAATTGAACATTTATGGGATGTGGTGGAGGGGTCCAGTCACACCGAGGTCCTGCAGCGATAAATACCATGGAGTGGCTGTCAGGAAGGCATTGCACAACATCCCTCCAGATGTCTTTCATCCACTTGTGGAATCAATGCCACATGAAGCTGCTGAACTTCGACCAGGCTAGAGGGGTTCCTACATGTTACTAGTTCCTGTACAATGACTTCTGGCACATCAGTGCAGAAAACAAGGTTCTTTACTGATCCAAATATTGTTCTGCTATGACACTGCCTAAAGAACCATTTGAAACACCATTATTCTTAGAGTGTATTTGGGAGAACGTTCTTTACATAAGTCCTGCTGACCTGTGGTAAAGTACGTGAAGGTGGACAGGATCATGGGAGGCAGGCTCAGAGTTACTTGTTCAAAGGTAAAACTGGCATCCCTTCAAATCTACAGAGACAGAAAGACAAAAAAGGGAAAATACCAAGGGGGTAAGAGGAAATACAGGTTTATTCAAGTTCCAAAATCCTTATCCAGTCTATGAAAACAGAAGAAATGGGTGCAAAGAAAGTAAAAATAATGAGATGGATGACTGGAGCATCAGAGTAAGATTGTTCTACTCGTTAGGTCACTTAATCACACAATGATACGCATAATAGCCACATTAGCCCTGATTAAGGTGAAATTATCTTTTTGAAGTTCAACTCAATTACAATCAGTAAGGAGGGGGGATGATTACAGTGACATTAAAGAGTAATGAACAACCACACAAAACGATCATCGGAACATCTGAGCTGTCACCGTGTAATTTGTCAAGCTCCTTCCTTTAGGGGAGTCATCGCCAGGTAGCACGGCATTGAAAGGGACTGAAACAGGTGCTACACTAGAGTCTAATTATCTAGTGCTATCAATTAAACTGTGCAATCCCCCCCACATGGCCCCAGGCCTGTAGTGTACTGCCACACCTCCTACTCACTACTGTTCCCCTGGCCCTTCTCTGCGGCACTGTAACCGCAGTGGCCAATACCACTCTCAGGGTTACAGTGTTCAGAGATGAGGGCAGGCTCACTCTACAAAGCCAAAAAGAGAGCAGCTTGAGTATATGTATTTCAAGCGTATGGACAGGAAAAAAAATCCACACAGCTGATTGAAATGCTGGAGGCATCCTTTCTTTTTTCCACACTGGCACAGTGGGAGTAGATTAAGCCCCCTCTCCTGCCCTGCCACGTAGAAGCAGCTCAGAGACACAGGTGCTCAACTGTTTGTGTTTTTGAGCTCTAACGTTCTTCCAGGCACTCGTGGTTAGAGCTCTTTGCTTTGCACACACACTCGCGCATGCACACAGCCCCTAGTACACAAAAACATTATGCTAATGAACCCAAAACAGCTGTTACCCACTTTCTTCAACCCTTTTAGTGGCTCTCTATCATCTTGCTCACTCCACTGCTCCTCAGTCCCTGCCTTATTCTGCTATTTTACTCTGTCATGGGTGGCATAGCAGAAATGCTTAATGTGAAAGAAAAAGTCAGCCTCAACAAAAAATAAAAGGGCTCACTTGATAAATTTGTAATCTGCTGTAAATGGTGATGGAACAGACCAATATACAAGTCCCTCACTAGGTTCAAGGTGACCAGAACGCATGTACAATTTTGTCTGTGATTTACACAGTGCTGCTCCACACTGAGATTCAGGGTGGTTTGATGTGATCACTTGTTGGTGTGATGGTTGTGGAACACATGCAGATTACCGGTGTGCAGGTTCTATACTCCAGTTCAGTTTCTATCATTAACGGCGCTGTTCACAATTCTGGGGAGCAAGTGTTGAATTAATGTTGAATGATTAATATTTGAACTCAACATCAACACAAACAAACCTTTCCCTTCCGTGCAACTTCAGAGGCTCTGTGGTCTAAATGCATGCATGGCTTCAGTAAAAACACTAGGACTACTCCATGAAATTACAGAGACAGGTGAGAGAAGCATTGGTCTTCATAGGTTTCTATCGGCTGAAACAGGCAAGGAAGGCAACTAGGTAACAAGGACACTAATTTTTGGCTGGTCCAAACAGTTGATTTAAGCTAGAGTTTCTCTCATTTCCTTAGCTAATCAATTTAAGTAAACTGGAAATTCCTTGGAATTTTCTCAATATTTGAAACAGCCAATATTGGGAGCCTTTGGGTTAGCTACCACCTTATCAACAGCATAGCTCCTTACTGGCCCAGCCCACCCTGCTACCCATTTCAGAGATACCGCAGGCAGATAGAAATGTGTACCGAGCAGCTAGATGTTGTGTAATAAACAAAGTGGGTAGCAATGTGGGCCAAGCAGCAAGCCACTATATTTTGAGTCCACATCTCTACCCACCTTAATATGCCTAACTCCTCAGCCCATTGCTACATTGGGAACATCGCAGACACTAGCAATGTGGACCCAACCAGGTAGACAAATCATGCATGAATAGGTTAGCAAACACAAAAGTACAATCAAATACCATAATATAATGACAAACCAATATCATGGCAAGTAATTCATTTTAGCTAGGTTAGTTTAAATAATTTAGTACAATTTAATATTAAGAACTCATATCTCAGTACGTGTGTGTTTGTTTATGAGTGTATCTTGACCACTCCAATATGACAGACACACAAATGTATCTACTTCTTACAAAGTACCAATTCTTCACATGAAAGTAATTTATTAATATTGAACCACTTAGGCAGTGTGAGCAACCACTTGATTAATATAACGTGTAACATAGGCTAATGTTTTTGCTATTGCGTGTAACTCTGATAGTTTGGAAATGTTGAACTGTTCCTCAACTACTAGGACTGAAGGGCATAGTCTGATGACAGAGTTTAGCAGGGTGTCTGATACAGTCCCTGACAGAAGTTCTGTCCCTTATCCATGTTGTGGAAACAAAAGCTCATAACCTGACTTTAAATTCATCCATTGGTTAGAAATGACTCATATGAAAGCTGAAACCCTCCCCAATGAGATATAATTTACAAAAATAAATTTGCTTCACTGCAGAAATTTTGACCATTTAATAAACACAGAAAGGTCAGATTTTTGTCGTCTTGTCATATAATGCACCCAATCCTAGTTCACAGCCTCACCTGTGCTCACTAACTGATCAGTTAATTAGTGGGTGTGTCTAAAAGGACCTTCACTGGAACTGCAACTAGACTTCAGACAACATGCCAAAAATACACCCTGCGACCAAAGTCTTGATTATCAAGAGGCTGAAGACCAGATCCAATGCAGATGTGGCTGGCACCTATAATGTGTCTCAGCATCAAGTACAAAGAATTAAAAAAAAGATTTGAAGAGACTGGAGATGTTTTTGACAAGCCCAGGTCTGGCAGACCCCGCAAGACAACTGCTCAGGAGGAATGTTTGTTGGTTAGAAAATCCAAAGCCAGCCCCTTTTCCACCTCAAGTCCCTGTGTCAACTAGAACAGTTTGTAGGATTTTGTCTCGAAATGGCCTCCATGGTCGAATCAGTGCCCAGAAGCCAGCACTAACCAAAAGGCAATTAAAAAAACGTGTGGCATTTGCCATGGCCCACCGCCTGCTAAACGGATGGATGCTGGAAAAGTCCACAGGAGACCTACTGGAGTCCATATGGATCCAAGATTAACCCAGAAAACAGTTAAGTTTGGTGGTGGAAAGATCATGGGGTTACATTCAGTATAGGGGTGTGCGAAACATTTGCAAGGTAGAAGGCAATATCAATAGCCTAAAATATCAAGAAGTATTAGCTACCTCTTACATTCCCAATCATAAAAGGGGTCAAATTTTGCAGCAGGATTGTGCTCCATCTCATACAGCCATCTCTACATCAAAGTTCCTCAAGGTGAAGAAGATCAAGGCGCTCCAGGACTGGCCAGCCCAGTCACCAGACATGAACATCATTCAGTATGTTTGGGGGAGGATGGAAGAGGAAGCTTGGAAGACAAAGCCAAAGAATCTTGAACTCATGTAAGCATGTAAGACTGCATTCTTTGCTATTCCTGATGAATTCATCAATAAATTGTATGAATCATTGCCGAACCGCATGGATGCAGTCCTTCAAGATCATGGAAGTCACAAAAAATATTAAATATGGCTCTAATAGCACCACAACTTCATTCACCAATATTATGAAACATATCTTTGTATTTGAAGCAAATTATTTGTTTGATTTTCACATTAATTTCTGTGGGCAACAAAACCTTTGTCTTGACAAAATCTGACCTTTCTGTGTCATTAAATGATAAATATTTCTGCAGTGAAGCAAATTTATTTTCGTAAATTAAACCTCATTTGGGAGGGTTTCAGCTTTCACATGAGTCATTTCTAAAAGCAATGGATGAATTTAAAGTCATGTTATAAGCTTTTGTTTCCACAACATGAATAAGCAACAGAACTTCCGTCAGGGACTGTAGAATTATCAATTAATCTTTGATAAACCAGCTAATACTGGTCATGCTGATTAGGCTTGTTGACCAGCTTGGCATGGGTTATGTTTTGTTTGAGTTTGATGGTTGAGCTTGTCTACAAGCATGACCAACCTGACCAAACTAAACAACCAGCATGAAACCAGCAAAACCAAGCTGGTCAACCAGTATGACCAAGCATGACCAAGAGCTGGTTAGCCAGCTGGTTACCAGTATAGAGTATGTTTTCATCTGGACGACCAGCCTTCAACCACCCTGACCACTGAAAGCTAGTCTTGAGCTGAATTGCTCATCAGGCATAATCATCAGCATAATCAGTAACATTTATATTGTATTTGATGGTCAGTGCAGTACAGTGGGAGTGCTGTCCTCCATATGGGCCCTACAGTTTAATATTACACTAGATGGATACAGTTTCACAGTTCTGTTGTTGTGAAGCTGTCCTGCAGCTCAGGTCGTGCCCTGGTGTGCAGTGTTGACTGTGTCTTTGTTTTTAATCCGACGCTGTTCTGGGGTGTTTTTCTCAGACACCTGTTAAAGATAACACTTCACACCCGGTTAACCTCGACATGAGAGTGATCATGCAGCCCTCACCAGCTCCACATCTGCTCTGAATCATTACTCTGGAAGTGCAGAGCAGCTTTTGTTGTGTTTAAACACATTTGGAACAAGAACTGCAAGAAAACAATAATAAGCGTTGGGACTTTAGAGCTACTATAAGAGGTAAGGACAAGGGAGAAGCCCTGTAGACACCTGACGCTGGATTTCTAACTGGAGATGTTGTTGGAGATAGTCTTGGAGAAGGGAGAGGCAAAGCAGGGAGGTCATTCGTTTCTTCTGTAAGTTCAGAAAGACACGACTTCAGGCTGGTGATCAGGAGAGCGTGTTCGTGTCTGAAGATGTGTAGAAGCTTGTCTATCTACAAACACGTTTACTGTCGTTTTAATGTTTTAAACGGCTGATTTTCGTGTCGGCGTTTCCAACACAACAGATAAGGTTCCGCTCCGTCTTCTAATGGACTAACTGCTCTCCGTAAGTTACTTTTAGATAAATAAGCATTTTAAAACCCCTTTACCCCCGAAATCAACCCCAAACGATAGATATCAGAGCCAAACCTACCAACCGCTCTTGGTTCCTCTGACAACCTCGTTCCTCGTTGCTTCCTGGTTGTTGTAGTCTTTTTCGGCCTGGTTTGAGTGAAGGCCAAAGGGAGGCTCAGCGAAAAAAGGACTACAAACAATATGGCGTCTTACTGCGCGCCTGGCTTAGTAAAGTAACACATAGGCAAACATCTAAAAACTTGCCAATGGACACACCTTAAATAAGAGCTACCCTTCATAGATCTCAGAAGTGTTAGTGTTTGGAGTAGGACGTTTGACAACGTTGATTTGAACTAAAAAATAAAGCTTTCCACACATTTTCATTCAGTCTGGGGATGTGATTGACCACAGCATAATACTGTGTTGAGTTGTGTTGAATACAGTGTTTGTCCTGTTTGAATAGCTTTATCACATGTCCCAGTTAGAATGTAATTTTTTATTACTTTAAATTGATTTGAACAATTGTACATGCTTCTTATGATGTGTTGTTGTTTTATTAAACACATCCCAATTAAAACAAACTTTTTTTTTCTCATTAAACCCAACAGCTCTCTGAAGAAGAATGTCCCTGCAGCCCCTGACTGCTATAAACTGTGCCAGCCTTCTCCAACCAGGCTGCTCGTTTTTGTATCTGGAAGATGATGTTTACCTTTTTGGCCAGAAAGGCTGGCCCAAACGCTCCTGCCCAACTGGGATTTTTGGTGTATGCATCAAGCAGGACAAGCTCAAATTGCGTCCCATCTCATTTTCCAACACTTCCTGCTATCTCCCACCTTTGCGGTATCCAGCAATTGCTCATCTAAAACCTCGCGACGGGAGCCCTGAGTGTTACCTCATCCATGGTGGCAGAACACCTAACAATGAATTGTCCTCTAGCCTCTACGTGCTTAGTGTAAATAGTCGTGGATGCAATCGGAAGGTCACGCTGAGATGCCAGGAGAAAGAGCTGGTGGGGGAGCCTCCTGGGCCTCGGTACGGCCACACTGTTAGTGTGGTCCACAGCAGGGGGAAAACTGCATGTGTCCTTTTTGGAGGCAGGTCCTACATGCCACCTGCCGAGAGAACCACAGAGAACTGGAATTGTGTGGTGGACTGTCCACCCCAAGTGTACCTCATTGACCTAGAATTTGGATGCTGTTCAGCACATACCATCCCAGAGCTCACGGATGGCCAGTCATTCCACCTTGCACTCGCTCGAGAGGACTGTGTCTATTTCCTAGGAGGCCACATTCTCTCCACTGACTGTCGGCCTCCTCGCCTGTTCAAACTGCATGTGCAGCTTCTCTTAGGCAGTCCAGTGCTCTCCTGTGAGGTCTTTAATGAGGGTCTGTCGATCACAAGTGCCATTGCAACTTCTGTAGACTCTGCTCATGAGTATATGATCCTCGGTGGCTACCAGTCCGACTCCCAGAAGCAAATGCAGTGCACTCATGTCACACTGGACGACCTTGGCATACGTATGGAACCCCGAGAACCACCACCATGGAGCAGTGACATTAGCCAAAGCCGCACTTGGTTTGGTGGAAGCCTGGAAAAGGGGAGTGCTCTGATTGCTATTCCGTCAGAGGGAAATCCAGCACCTCCAAATCCACACCACCTCTACCTGGTAAGCTTCCAACAAGAGGGAGATGCAGAAGACCCAACCCAGACATGCAGCCAAGAGTCCACTGACTATGAGGATTCAGCTCCTCTAGAGGATTCAGAAGAACTATACTTTGGGCGTGATCCTAATGAGATGGAGTTAAGCAGTGATGGAGAAGCAGACACATACAATGAGGAAGATGAGGAGGATGAATCTCAAACAGGTTACTGGATCAAGTGCTGTCTCACCTGCCTGGTAGACGTGAACACCTGGGAGCCTTTTTATTCCACCGAGCTTACCCGGCCAGCTATGATCTTCTGCTCCAGAGGTGAAGGTGGACACTGGGTCCATGCTCAATGCATGGAGCTCCCAGAGAGTCTACTGCTTCGCTTCTCTCAGGACAACAGCAAGTACTACTGCCTGGACCATGGAGGCCTTGCCAAACAAGAGATGACCCCACCACGCCAGACAGTGCCTCTGAAGAAAGTTCAGATGAAGACAATTCACCGCAAAGCACCAATCACACTGAAAATGACTCCAGCCAAGAAGAGCTTCCTCAGGAGACTGTTTGACTGAGCTGTTCTTGATTTGCTGGTTATTTCAGAACAGAAAATAACCATTATTGCTATTGCTGATAAAAATATAAGGCTTATAAATATCTGCAATGAAGTGCTTTTTGCTGAACACTTACATTACACATAGAATAATACTTATGGTACTGCTTGCTAAATGTTTTTACTGTTGTATTGATTTCTGATGTTTTCTTCAAATTTTTATCATGTTAGTGCATTTCAAAAAACTGAATATTGTGAAAAAGGTTCATTTTTGTAAAAAATAAAATTCATTCAAAAGTGAAACTGTCATATTTTATAATCATTAAACATAAAGTGACATCCCTGCTTAAAACAAATCCAGCAAAAGACCAGCGGGTAGCTGGCTTCAGCTGATCTAAGATGGTCCTTGATGCAAAGCTACTAATCCGGGTGAGAACATACCCTATATTGGTAAACTAGCTGGTTAGATAAGTGTACATTACAAGTGATTTTAGCCATGCTGGACAACCAGCTTGGTGCTGTTGATCATACTGGTTGTGCCGATCAATCACCTTGGTCATAGTGGTCATGCTCATCATGCTACTCAACTAGCATGGTAATACTGACTCTGCTGACCAGCAGTGACACTGAAAATGGCTTCAGCCAAGAAGCGCTTTTTCAGGAGATTGTTTGACTGAGCTATTTTTGATTTGTTGGTTATTTCAGAGGAATTATTTTCTACTTGTTATTAATACCCTTACTGATTAGACCTATAAGTACACTATATGACCAAATATTTGTGGAAACCCCTTCTAATGAATACATTCATCTACTTTAAGTTGAACCCATTGCTGAAACAGAGTTTGTTTAGTACCGCCAATAGTATAGGACTCTCTGATAGAGAGCAGATAAACATGAACCTATTGGCCCTGTGTCTAATGCCAGACGTGGGCTAGAAGTGTATAAAGCCACCCAGCATTGAGCTGTGGAGCAGTAAAACTGTTCTCTAGAATGGTGTTTCCATCCAGTACTTTTGGGAAGAGTTGGGGATAATGTGGGGTGGTGAACATCTAACACCATGATCTCATTAACACTCCTGGACTGCAGAGACAGTTATGCAAAAGCAGGATAAGCTATTTTTAATCATTTTGATTGAGAAACAATGAATGAGCATGTGTCCAAATACTTTTGTCCACATAGTGTATCTGCTATTAAGTGCTCTTTGCTAAACATATACAGTCTGGAAAATATTCACAGCCCTTCACTTTTTGCATATTTTGTTATGTTACAGCCTTATTCCAAAATTGATAAAAAAAATTCATCAAAATTCTACACACAGTACCCCACAATGGCAAAGTGAGAAAAGTCTGTGTGAAATGTTTGCAAATTTATTAAAACTAAAAACACAAAAATGTAACATATAAATGTATTATATAATTATTCACAGTCCTTCTCTTTTTTCCACTGATCATCCTTCAGATGTTTCGACAGCTTGATTGGACACCTGTGGTTAATTCAATTGATCGGACATGATTTGGAAAGGCAAACACCTGTTTATATAAGGTCCCATAGAAGACCTTAACCAAGCCATGAAAGGATTTGTCTGTAGACCTTGTATCGAGACACAGATCTGGGGAAGGGTATGGAAACATTTCTACTGCATTAAAGGCCCCAATGAGCACAGTCTCCTCCATCATCCATAAATGGAAGAAAATGGTAGCATCATGCTGTGGGGACATTTGTCTGCAGCAGGAACTGGGAGACTCGTCAGGGTCAAGGGAAAGATGACTGCAGTGATGTACAGAGACATCCTTGATGATAACCTGCTCCAGACTGGGACAAAGGTTTATGTTCCAACAGAACAATGACTCTAAGCACACAGCCAAGACAACAAAGGAGTGGCTTTGTGACAACTGTAAATGTGCTTGAGTGGCCAAGCCAGAGCCCAGACCTGAAACAGGTGTGCCAAGCTTGTAGCATCACAATCAAAAAGACTTGAAGCTGTAATTGCTGCCAAAGGTGCTTCAACAAAATATTGAGCAAAGACTGTGAATACTTACTTATATTTAGATAGATAGATAGATAGATAGATAGATAGATAGATAGATAGATAGATAGATAGATTCAACTTTATTGTCATTGCTCAGTACAAGTACATGGCAACGAAATGCAGTTAGCATCTACCAGAAGTGCAAAATAGTAGCAAAAGTGCAAACAAGAAAAAGTGCAAGTGTGCAATTGTGCAAAGTAGGCATAGTGCTGGAGATCACAGAATATACGGTATCAAATTGTGATAAATATAGTTATGCAAACAGTGGATATGTAGGTATATACATAAGCATACTAGTGATGTAAACTGTATTGAATAATAACATGAATTGTCTGTTGGTTAGTTTGTTTGTTTTTTGTGTATTTATGGTTTTTTATATATATAAAATTGCAAAGATTTTAAACAAACTTTTCTCACGTGTCATTGTGGGGTGTTGTAGAATTTGGAGGAAAAAACAAATCGAATCCATTTTGAAATATGGTGAAGTGAAGCACTGTGAATATTTTCTGGATGTACTGTACCTACACTTACACTATAACAGTTATAATGCTACTTGTTATATGCATTTCACTTGCCTTGCTCTTGAATTGTATCAGTATCTTTATTAGTTTATTGCTTTAATGGAATGTTCAGAAATGTATTTCTTGTTTGAAATTTAAAAAGTAATTAAATGTTCACATGTTCATTTGTTTAATGTAGAAAAAAAATATAAAGGCTTTTTATGTTTACAAAATGCATTTTATTATGAGAAATATATTTTACAAGGATGCAAAATACAATCAGACAGGAAAGTTAATAATAAATCTGAAACACATCACTAACAATTAATCAATTAACCACTGGAATCCTATGTAAGCAGTCACATTTATGTTCTCATAAGAAAGAAAACTGGGTAGAGAACAGTACATGTGTGCAAATCAGCAAACCAAAACAAACCATAATGAAATTGCAAATGAATAGAAAGTGTTTTCATTCAACAGGAAATAAGACACTTTACACTAACCATATTCATCATTTAACATGTTTTAAAGCCATATCAAAGCATATTTGCACCCAGAAAGGTGCAAAAGTGAGGGTGCAACTACTATATGTGTATATGTTGTAATATACAAGCAAACATTGCAAAACACTGCAGTATTCAGAACAAATAACAATAAACTGTATTTGCATAAATCATTTAGTTGGTAATAAAATGTCAAATGGTTACATGGTGCTGGGGTTGAAATAAAATGATCACTTAAGTAAACATAGTTCTGCATATTAATACAATGAATGAATGAGTCAAGTAAATCCATCAATAAACATAATATTGCATAATGAACTGATGAAATCATTTAATCAAATATATACAGTAGATCAAGTAAAAAAAATCAATTAATCAGTCAGTCATGTGAAAACTTTAGGACACCCCATGAACATCTTTGTCATTTTTAACATATTTAAACATATGGATCTTCATTTTAACTATTTAATTATTGGGAGATGTAATTTAAATAAACACATACAACTGAAGAAATCTATTTTAAACATCAATTGTAAAACGTAAAAAAAAAGTTAGGACACCCCCACATTTACTACTACTTAAAATGCCTATACAAAACAAGATATTGGCCGGGTCAGGTTGTCCTGTTCAGCCCAGTCTCCAACCAATCCTAAAATCTTGTTGTATCATAGTGGGCTTGAGGAAAATATAAGATCATCATCAAGACAGACACTAAAAAATTACATAGTTGAAATAATTTCATATGGAGGAGTGAGAAAATCTGTAGGATACATTTAATTGACATTATTTCTGCCAAAAGTAGAAATAACATAGGGTGTCCTTTTTCCTCGCAAGAAAAATGCATTTTTATTTATTACATTTTGCAAGGGATTTTAAGACATTTCATCAGTTTTATGAGTTTAGTTATATCAACTTCATCTCTGAATATTATAATTTCTCCAAATATTATAGTCTCTCAAAATAATAGTTAAAATAACGATCAAATGTCCTAGGTGTCCATGGGGTGTCAACCTATTTACATGATTGTATAGCAGAAAAAAATCACATAAACTAAAGCCTAAAAATATTTGAAAGAAAAGTCAGATTACTGTGCCTACAGCGTCTAGTATTGCAAATGCATGGACTGTTTGACTGTGTCTTCTGCATTATGCTGAGTGTTCAGTTGGGTGCAAAATTCTGAGGTGATTTGGAAATGGAGGTAGAGTAATAGCATGTCTCCTGGAATGTGCAAATGTGTAAATATGCAGTATGGGGTCATTCAAAGTCATTTTTTCAAAGCTGCTATTCTTCAAGAGGTCCCTGATATATGACGCTAAAGTAATCCCTTTCACTAACTCCTCTGAAACTGAGGCAGTTTGAGTTTTCCTAATTCCATTTTGTCTCTGCCCTCTGTGATAAATTAATACAGCGATCATAAACGGAGCTCTTTTAAAGCAATTCCCCTTCTGTGACTTACGGTGCTTTCATCTGCTTCCATAAATAATCCTTCTGTATAAATTCATGAATGTGTCATAACCCAGTAATACAATAAACTATCCCATATTTCACCAGCAGCCAAGGATGAAATACAAAAATTTGCCTGTAAAGTCTGAGAACAAAGAATAGCCATTCCATCCCAATCTTATCTCTGTCATATAAAAATTATTTAAAAACATATGGAAAATGATAAATGATTATTAATAAAGTGACCCAACATGATGTTGAAGCTTATCTAAAGAAAACAAAGTCAGTTATTTGAGTTTCTTCTCAAGACTAAAGTAAGGAAAGTAAGGAATTATCTATATGTCCAATATGAATGTTTAAGATGAATTATACCCATAACACATCTGTTGTTTAGAAGTCTGGAGGTTCTTCCATATCTAAGTCATCTGGGCTTTCCACGGGGTTGATGGTGGCTTGCAGTGCTTTAGCTGAATCCTTGTGAGCCTCCATGAACTTCTGCAGGTACTTTGATGTGTACAGCCAGTGGTGCTTCAGTATGTCTTCTAATTCGAATGTCTTGGACTGCCTGGCATTCATCTTACGGAATCGTCGGAAAAGTTTGTTACCGGACTCATTGCCCTCACTAGCCCAGGCACCAATTGAGCCATCTCGTTCCACAATCTCAGGAACATGGGCCAGCGTCTTGTGGAGGTAGTTGGTAATTTTGCCATCATAACGATATTTGAATGTAGAGGATAAGAGTTCAGCGAAGCATTGCGAGTTGTAGCTGTAACGGCAGAGTTGATCAGGGCAGTCTCTGGCTGGGCAGGTAGAGCGCCACACGGGCTTCATCTGGAGATACAACTCCATGAGCTCTTTCAGAGCCTTGCGACGATCCTCTGAAGGAACCAATTCACATACCACTTCCACAGCCTCACGTGTCATCAACCGTCGGGCGTAGTTCCCGTTCATCCTCATCACTGGCTTCAGCTTCATCTTCTTCCTCAGTTGCTTGTCAAGGGCTGTCCGCCAGCGTCGCCGTTCCTCGCGAGGTGGGTTGGTTTTCTGGTACATTTCACCTATCTCATCCTGGAATATCTTGTAGAACTCCGTAGCATTTCCTATGTCACAGTGCAAGGCATCTAGCGTGGTCTGGGTCTCCATGAAAGGCTTAGCTGAGACTCCTTTGACCCGATCACGCAGTTCCTCTGCAGACTCAGAGAAAGGGTTGGTCCTCCAAATCTCATAACGCTCAAGGTTTTCCTCATGGCTTCGAGTGATTGAGTGCAGCACCATGTTTTGAGATGCTTCAGCTCGTGTGGAGTCACATAAAGTGCAAATGTAGGTAGAACCTGAAGCCTCCAAACCTTCCATTTCCCTCACCATCTTCTCATCATAGCCTGTGCCTCGAAACAAGAAGCGAAAAGAACGAAGAAGCCCACCAATAGACAGAATGAGGCGACTGTCCTTCATCGCTTTACGCTCTGTGACTACAGGACCCAAGATGGCAGTCAGCATCTCATGATCAGATTCATCTACAAACATGAGGCACAGTGGCCTACAGGACAGCTCAGAGTTAGGCTTTGGCTCCTGGAAGATTGTGACCGCTTCTTCCTCACCTTCAGCTTGAACAGTGATGGACATCACTGTAAAAGAGAATCTCACAGCCTTCTCAGGAACAGCCGGTCCTCCTCCATGCTTCTCGCTGACATCACCCATGCCATCACATGCTTCCTTGACTACAACGGTGAAACCTGATGTGCATGTGCTGTCATCCAACCTTTTTTCCCTTAATCCCTCCATGATGTCCTCCTCCAAGTCTTTTAGAGCCGATACTAGTGCAACATCATATCGGAACCTTCTGGTGATGGTGTCTGCGGGTACATCATCTACAGAGGCTGTCCAGCCAGAGAGCCCATCAATGATGCCTATGTTCCAAGCACTGGACACGTTTTTGAGAGCTGGTTGCCACTCAAACTGATGGAAGCCTGGCAGAAGCTCTTTCTCAGCAGTTCGGAGAGTGTGCAAGGGCTGGAATATCTGGCGTCCACTAGTGGCCTTGACAGTACGGTACATCTTGTGGTACTGGCTACAGCTGAGGAAGGTGTTGACCCGTATGGCCAGACACACAGCAGGGTGCAGGCCAAGCCCCCTGCCTGAAAGAGCACACAGAGAGAGAAAACAAAACCAGTGTGAGTCAGACACAGGAACAAATAATGAGTTCACGGAATCATGTTGACCAGAGGGTGTCGGCATGAGTGGGGTTTGGATGAAATGGAAAAAAAGAGGAGGGAGCGGGAGGGTGTGAGGATTGCTTGCAGTGTTTGTCCTCATGTCTATGTGTATCTATTATCTATCTGTCAGCAGAGAAAGCCCTCAGCATATTCAAAATTTCTGATGATAATTGCAGTATGGGCTGTGTCCTAATTGCAGCATTAAATCATTAAATCTGTGATCAGTATTAATTTTAAAGAAAGGGAAGAGGTGATTTTAGAGGGCTGGCAAAAGAATGTATTGGCTGGTAATGAAAACAGACACCAGCTGGTCCCAATTCCCCAGAGACGAGGACAGCACTGCAAGTGTCATTTGCGGATACAAAACCATGGATGTTGTTTACATTCTAACAGGCTTTTGACAAGACATGTTGCTGTGTTAGAGTGACACAAACAAAGAGACAGTAGGTGGTGTGACAATCCCACTGAAATTGAACAACCAGTAAGAATGACATGGGGATGATGTTATTCATTTTGAATGTAATCTGCTTGATAACCACATCATTTAAGATATGGAGGTGATATAACTAAATACATAAAACTGAAGAAATGACTTTTAAAATAATTTTTTTCTATTTTCTTGTGAGGAAACGGTTAGGACACCCTATGCCCTAATAGCTGGTATTTCCACCCTGGTCTGAAATAATGTTAATTAGATGTTTCTTACAGCCATCTACCAGTCACTGACTGTTTCAGCATCAGTCTTTTTTACAGGTGGTCTTACATTCTGCTCAACCCCCAACTGATGCAGTAAAGGTTTCATAGTGGTTTCTAGGATGGAGAGCTCTCCAGGCAAGCAAGACATTTCCATCCTCATGCTTCACCGCTGGTTGTTGTGTTGTGTAAATCATTGTGGACAGTGGAACAGCTGATTTCTAATTGTTGAGATCTTTTTAAATCCCTTCCCAGACTCATATGCATCTACAACCTTCTTTCTGAAGGCCTAAGAGAGCTCTTTGAATCTCACCATGGTAATACTAATCACTTTAACAATCAAGAACAAACCAAACATATGTCAGAGGCTTAAATAAGACAGTGTCCTCCAAACTCCTCTCTAATTATGATCTAATCATTTTGAGCTGATGTGCTGCACCTGATTCTAATTTTAAATTTTAAAAAATTGCATTTCTAATAATATTGACCACTACACCGGGGGAACACCCCACTGGACCTGCCTGATGTTATGGAGATGTTCTAACCCAGTTGTCTATCCTTTATAATTTAGCTCTTGTCACATAGCCTGATACATTTGCCCATTTTACCTGCCTTTAACAAACTCAAGAACTGACCGTTTACTTGCAGCCAAATATGTAGATCCCACCCTGTAGGTGTGGATAATCAACTTTCTTCACTTCACCTGTAAGTGGTGCTAACGCTATGGCATTGTATGCATAAGCATTATGCATGACAAAAGTTCTGACACACCTTCTCATTCAATGCGTTTTCTGTATTTTCATGACTATTTACATTGTAGATTCTCACTGAAGGCATCAAAACTATGAATGAACACGTGTGGAGTTTTGTACTTAACAAAAATAGGTGAAATAACTGAAAACATGTTTTATATGCTAGTTTTTCAAAATAGCCACCCTTTGCTTGATTACTGCTTTGCACATTCTTGGCATTCTCTGAATGAGCCACCTCTGGGAACTCCTTCCTGTTTTCCTGTTGGAAAACCATTTCAGGTGACTATCTCTTGAAGCTCATTGAGAGAATTCCAAGAGTGTGCAAAGCAGTAATCAGAGCAAAGGGTGGCTATTTATATATATATATATAAAAAGAAACTACCTTGTAATTTGTCTTGCTGACATGCATTAGCCTTACCTTGCATCATGGCCTCCAGTTCATCAGCCTGCCTGTGCTCATTCCCCGCCCTCAGCGCCAGCAGAAACATTGTCAAACACACAGCCTTCACATCTCCACCCTCCTCCTTGTCAGCAAATGACTTCACCTGATTCTTCAACTCTCTCAACCTGTGCTTCTGTGCTCTTCGTGTTAGCGAAAGCAGGTGCTGCCGAGGACGACCACCCTTGTTGACAGGCAGGTAGTTGTCCAAGTTATGCTCTTGATTTTCCTGTCCATCGTTGTCATTGGTTTGAAGACAGTGATTTAGGCAATGGTCTGCAAAGGAGTCTAATCTGACCCACTCCCCACAGCCTTCCCGAGGACAGACCAGAGGAAGGGAATTGAAAACAGAGAGAAAGGCTTTGGCAGGGCTAGTGAGGTCACATGGATTAAAAAGAAGCCCACAGGCTGGACACTGCGGACCCAATGAGTGACTGTACTTTTGGATGCAGGTGCGACAAAAGATGTGAAGACACGGAGACTGGACTGGGTCAGAGAGTAGGTGCTCACACACCTGGCAAGTAACACCATTCACAAAGTCTTTTGGGAGATCTCCTGGAAGTAGCTCATAGCTTAGGTGGTCTTTCTGGCAGCGAGTTATATTCTTTACCCAAAGGACTCTCTGAGCAGTTGGTTTCACCCTTGCCATAAAACCAAAACCTTCAGGGTTGTCTGTGGTCTGTCTCCACACTCTGTTGCCCCCTGTGGGTGTTGAAGAGTCCCTTTTGGTCCTCTTAGGCAAGCAGTGTGTACTGCGTAGTGGTTTGCTTCTCTTCCTTCCCCTTCGCTGAAGTATGAGTCTCTTGGGAAAGCAGAGCAGACAGTGTGAGGTATGAGGCTTCCACACAGGGATCCTCGTCTTGGAAAAACTACAGACTCCCCCTCCTCTCATGGCTACAGTCCAGCATCGGTGGCAGAACACTGAGGGGTGGATGGTTTCCATGTCTCCACTCACATCCACTTTAAAGACTTTCAGGATGACCTCAGGCCAGCTAGCAGCCTTGCAGCTCATTCTACGTAGGGCAAACCTGCTGGACTCATCCAGATTGCCTTGGACCTCATGCTCTGGGCCTTTCACTTTCCTCAAATTCATGCCACATAAGCGACATAAAGATCTGAAAAATATTAGATTGATTCATTTTTGTATAACATATCCCAGCCAACATAGTCATGTGAGTTTCATATGGGTTTCACCTGGGCTGGTTGAGTTTGAGATGAACATGGGCTTGAGTGGGTTTGTACATATGTTTTTACTGTGACCCAGTTGGGATTCCCAAATGGGCATTATCCTTATAGCCAATCTTAGTCTCACATGGGCCACACCTAGGACCCAATCTGCAGTGTACAACCTAGATGTGCTATATGTTTAACCCATCCGGGTCCCATTACTGACCTTGGTGCGCATTTATATGTGGGGCCAACATGGACAAAACTTTCTGGTACCCAGCTGTTATGCAGATACCTACAGATACCACATGGACATGTTATCTGAGGTTGTAGTTCAGGTGTATTCAGTTTCACCTACACTCAAAAATTTGTGATGCAAATAAATATTTAATAATAATGATATAATAATACTAAGGGTGTGTTCCCACTTTATTGTGATGATGACATTGTTGCATTATTACACTATATTTCCAAATATTTGTGGACACCCCTTCTAATGAATGCATGTAGCTACTTTAAGTTGCACCCACTGCTGACAGATTTGACAGATGTGCAAATGCACATACAGCTTGTCTAGTCCTTGCAGTGAAGTACTGTCAATAGAATTCTCTCTGCTAAACAGCAGAGAGTGTGTGGGTGTATTTGCACATCTTTACATACCTTAAAGTAGCTGAATAGAATGGGTGTCCATAAATATTTGTGATTCTGTTCATGTGCACTTAAATATCACCCAGCCTTAGCTATTAAAAAATTAATAAAGCTCACCACCTTACCTGAGATGGTTCATGTGTGTGTCAATCTCCTGAAGCTTGAGATCCACCCGCCTGCTGACACCCTCTACACTCTCCTTGCTCTTTCCCCCCAAACAGATCTTCATGACACTGCTGGGAAGGCCCCCGGCATCCCCTCCCACCTGCAATGTCAGGTGTGCTTCCTTCTCCAAGGGAGGTTCGATGGGTGCCTTTTCCATAGAGCGCACCCGGAAGAGCTTAAACTTCCAGTCAGAGAACTTGGAATATGGATGGCACAATTCATCTGGCATGGAGGCTCTTGGTGAGTCTGGAATGCTGGGTTCTGTCTCCATGGTATCAGCACAGTCTTGGTTCCTGCAGAGGAGACCAAATGATAAAATCCAGAAATGAAAGATTAGCTTTGTGAACTATGAGACTATGAGATTAATTTGGCTTCTGTGGAATATTTTTTCACACATTATTTTTTTAAAAAAAGCATCAAATGGTTTAAATACAGCTTTATTTTGAGTCCTATGACACAATCAGGCAGATTTACTTAAGTCTTGGTGAATGTTTGGTACAAAGTGGCCTCAAATCCCAGCACAAGATGAAGCGCTCAGCTCTGACCCACAGTGCTGCATTATTCCGTAAGTGGCATTTAGCTCCTCTGTAAAATGCATGAGACAAGCATTCAGGAATCGATCTGGTGCTGAAAACTTCATTTCTTCCCTCCTTTATGCTCCTGCTCTGGGAGTGGTATCCTTTTTTTCCAAGCCTTTTTTATTCTTTGGTACAGCAAGTTTGCTAAATGGGTAGCTTTATCCCTTCAGGGCCGTCAATCACTTATATTAGTCATTTTCTCAAGTGGAACTAGAGCCAGGGCCTCTGGAGCTCTCAGTTGGCATTTTAAGAGCAGCGAACAGGAGAATATGGAACCTGTGATGCAGAGTGGTTGACTGAAGGGATGAGATAGCTCCTGGAAAAGTTGTAAGGCCTACTGCTGCTGATGAAAAGTGCATGAAAAGTGACTGCGCTTGTAAATACTGCAAAACCATAAGCTGATAAAAATCGTCAAAGCAACAAAACTACATTCAACCACAAGAATCCCAGCAGCTGACAACCACTGACTTTCAAACAGGTCTTTCAAAGCAACTGTAAAACACACTATCAATCCTCCTCTACCCTTGTGAAAAAGTATACTCAAAATGTGCTGGAGTAGTTTTCTATTTGTTATCTTTGATATATTTTTGCACTAATATTAAATCACTACTAATATCTAATTAAACTTATATTATGTTACACTTTATGTATTTGTCTAAGCTGCCAGACTGAACACTATACACACATTATTCAGTTTTCAATACATGCTTACACTAGTACAAGACATATATTTCTGATTTACAAGCATTGTAATATTTGATACAATATAGTTGTGTGAAAAAGGGACACCCCATCAACATATTTGTCTTTCCTGACACATTTAAACATATGGACATTTGATCTTCATTTTAATTACACAGAGATATGATATAACTAAACACATAAAACTGAAGAAATGTCTTTTAAAAACTTTTTAAAAATTTTCTTTAAAGAGTTTTCTAAAAGAAGATTGTAGATACATAATCTGGAAAGGGATTTAAAGAGATCTCAAAACAATTAGAAATCAGTTGTTCCACCATCCAAGAGGAACTACAGGTATCTACAGGTAGCTCTCACCACAGTTTATGGCAAAGTGCAGAATCTACCATCAGAAAAGTTTGATTTTTATGAGAGGTGTGTAAAACCTCACGTGAAAACTCCTTCTGACAAAAAAAAAACATTAGAGCAAAACTAAAGTTGGTGAGAAACACCAGGACTTCTGGAACAATGTGTTGCAGGGGAAAATATGGACACACTAACAGATGACAGATGCAAATGAGCACAAATACTTCATATCAACTGTGAAGCATGGGGGTGAAGTGTCATGGTTTGGGGCTGCTTTGCTGTAGCAGGGCCTGGAGAGCTCTACATCATAGAAACCACTATGAAATCATTATTGTATCAGAGGGAGCTTGAGGAAAATAAAAAGACCATCTGTACAAAGACTGATGTTGAAACATCACATAGCAGAAATAATTCATAAATTATTATATATTCATAAAAAATAATAAATAAAGTGGGAAAATCTTGCTTCTAGTTGATGTCAGAGAATTTACAGGCAACATCTAATTGACAGTGTTTCAGGCAAAGGATGAAATAATATATTAGGAAAGAGGGTGTCCTAACTTTTTGCCTCAAAAGAAAAATCCAATTCTATTATTTACAATTTACAAGTGATTTTTAAAAGTTATTTTGTCAGTTATATGTATTGTTATATCACCTCCACCTCTTAATATATTTATAATGAAAATGTCCACAAAAAAACCTTTTCCAAAATGGAAACTTTACCCAATGGAAGCCTTCAATGGAACTCATTTGGTAAATGTTTAATTATGAAAAAATATTAATTTACTAAGTATATATTTTAAGAAGTTTATAAACAGCACCAAATTAGTATGCTTTTCAGAGTCCAGTGAAAGATTGATTAGGTAAAAGGTTTAGTATGAAGAAAATTTTAATTATTCTGCAAACGGTTCAAGTAGATTATTATTATATTAAAATGTACAGTTTTTGACACAAGGGTAAATCAGTAACTCGACTACGGCTTACCATAGCACTCCCTCGGTGGCCACATAATGGCATTATTTCTCACTCGTTCTCTCTCCTTTAACAGTCTGTACCTGCGCCCTGTGCCACTGTCAGCCACAAATCTACACTGAGCTGCTCACACTCACCCACACACTGGCATACACAAACAGACTCATGCAAACAGCTGAGCAGCTTCAGTCCGATTGTCAGCTGGGTTCTCCTACCTTGTTTTTGAGGCTCAGCTGTTATAGTGTCCCCTGGGGTCCTTTCTGCATGGGAGCACCAAGGAGGTGTGTGTGTGTGTGTGTGTGTGTGTGTGTGTCTGACTGGCTTTCCTTTCACTGTGTCTGTTTGGATCTCTGTGTTCCCATAAAGGATTGTGTGTCTCCATAGGAGGGAGAAACTCCTATTTATACCCTACTTAGGGGTCTGTAACTGACACCCCAAGCCACCTGAGAGATATGGAGTAGATGGGGAGGAGTGATAGTGTGAACCACAACCACAAACACTCACACACATACATACATTCTCTCTCTCTCTCTTTCTTACACACACACACACACACACACACACTTGCTTTTATAAAATGTCAAAATATAGAGCAATAGCCAATATAAATATTGTCACTCTCATCTCCACTTTTTTCTATTTTTAAGGTGTGTTCAAAAAAATCCAACCATAATTTTTCATGATGAAGCTAGGGAGCCATGATTTAGTGTGCATATGTAGGTGATCCTAATGTGTGAACTTAAATTTTTTTGACAAAATGACAGAAAAAAAATCTAAAACAATTAATTAATGGAAGAACGGAAGAATATGGAACGTAAATTTGTTTTTACTAATGTAATTTGAAGGTTCTTCTCACTTACAGTCCCAGAGGAAAATTCTATTGCTCAGGAGACTATGTGTGACCACACTTTCATTGAAAAATTAATTTAAATCACTTAAAATTTCTGAGGAGAAATAGCACGACACAATGCAGGCCTAGATAAATTCAGAGTCACGTGACTACATTACTCAGCATGCCATTGGTTACCCAGGTCATATGATCAGGTCTCAATTACCTGAATACTGTTTCTCCCTATATATATATATATTGGCTTTCCTCCAGGTGTCATTGGCAAGTATTAGCCCTTTGTTGCTTTACTCAGCTTTTTTTGTATTATCTCATTGTTGTGTATTTTGACCCTTGCTCTACATTTTGACTCCATGTATTGGATTATCCTTTGATAGTTTGTACTCTTCTCCAGTATTTTTATTAAAGACTCTATGTACTTTACCCTGCGCATGCCTCATTTCTGTCTAGTTCTGACTTTCAGCTTATAAACTTAAAAAAAGTTTAGGTGACTGTAGTTAAGGTTTGTTGAACAAAGCAACTACTGTGTAACTACTACTTAACTGAAAAAATCCACTTACTCTGCCCAATAAATACCCTTTATTCTCACTTCTCCCTAATGTCTAACACTTCGCATCCACCCCATATCCTCCCTTTCATTCATTTCTTCTTACCCATAGAGGGGATCTACTTCATGTGACACTATCCAAGCTGTCTTGGATAAAACATATGGCACTGAGAACTAAGGATTGTTAAATACCTGCACAACTTCATAAACACAATGTCCCACCCATTATCATGCATTGCTTTATATCTGATAATTCATATTTCCTTGCAATAAGCTGACTGGCCAGTGTTCAACCTCATTCAAGATAACACCTCACACATTAACAGGTGTGAGCATTCTCATGTGTTTACAAGATTTTCTCTAGTCTAACTGAATTCAGTCTGACTTAGACTGAGGTTGATATATTGAAAATAAGTTATTTGATCTGCTTAGAGTACCGCTTTGTGTAGGTTACTATAAAATCAAGCATCACATTAGAGTCCAGTTAGAGTAAAAGGAACAGCAGTGTGTTACCTGAGTTTACAGTTGGTGTTTTTGTTTTGTTTTGTTTGTGTGTTTGTTTGTTTTCTTTTGTTTTGTTTAATTAATTTGTTAAATGATGGTGACATTCTTCACATTCACTTATTAAAGAAGATGAGAGAGGAAGCGGTCATGTCCTGCAACAATGAGTTGAATATCAGCTTCACAACTGATGACAAGAAATGCAGTAAAATCTGTCAGGAAGAAGCTGGACTGAAGGACTTCACAGAGTTTGAATGGAAGCAAAATTTCCATATGGCATGGCAGTAATTCACAATTCTATGTGACTTGATGAATTCTAATCTTGCCCCAGCAGAACATAAGTAAGATCAATTGAGCCTACTGTATTCTGGTATTCCAGTAATGATGTTTGTTGCTGTTGCATTGTACAAGCTGGTCTAAAATCATGACAAGATATAAAACAATAAAATATAAACAGACAAGAAATACAATGATTAAGGAAATTTTCGACTGTGCAGTTTGAGTAGAGTTTGTCACTGTGACATAGGAAAGAGCTGCTAGTTAAGGGACTATAATTCAGTGGAAGGAAATGCTAACATTAAAGCATATTAAATGCAAGATTCACAGTTCAGTTTACTAATTTCTTTTAACAGTGTTGTATAAAAGCAATAGAACATGAAGTAGTGTGCTGTCATAAATATTTATTGCTTTAATGTACGTCATAGTATTGCCTCATAGGAGATATAGAAAAGCAAGTCATATTTGGTTGCCACTGGTTTTGTTAAAGGATATGCATATTTAGTAGCTACTAGCACCTTTGAAAATACTAGCGTGAATGGTGCAAGCAGTTTAACATGCAAACCTGAACATGTTACACACTTACTTTACAACTTGCCTGCATTTGAACTTAGACGCTGGTGCAACCGGGCCCAGATCCTGTACTTCAAATGAGATGAGCACTGGAAAGAGCTGACAGACATCAGTGCTCAAATGCTTTGCCCTACATTCAGCAGTCTAGTTTCTAGGCCTGCTCACAAAAGACTGGGTTATATCCCTAAAGGCCGACAACACTCTAATGACATGTTCAGACGATTTCTCCACTCTTGTCTGACAGATTACTTGAGTGTCGCCCGGTGCTACCAGAATCTCTGCTGTCTTTCTTGCTCTTATTATGGCCCCACAAACGGGTGGTATGTTTAACGAGAGCCTCCGCTCCTAACGGAATTCTCATTTTTCTCACAGGATTGAGTGTTAGAATGATTTGACAGTTTGTCTCTGCAGATCGACTGCATATTTGTGTAAGAATCAGCCTTGTTTGAATTCAACTGGCGGATTAATCTGCTGTGCTCTCCGCAGGACTGCGCTCTGTTGCACTGGATCTGTCAGCCTACTTATTAGACACGCAGTTGGTGGCTACAGGCTCATCTTTGGTCTCAGCCTTTTGCTGCACATCATTACTACAGTACTGTATATGAGGACCAGGGATTAATGACCAGGCATGCAAAAACAAGATGTTGGGCCAAGTTGTAATGGCTGTATGTATATAGTAGAGAATTGGATTTTTCTTTGGAAATACAGTATATGGACATATGAATTGGAACACATGCTCATCCATTGTTTCTTATGAAGTCAAGGGTATTAATATGAGTTTATGCTGCTTTTGTTGGAGTAACTGTCTCTACTGTCCAGGGTAGACTTTCAATAATATTCTGGAGCATTTTGTGACGATTTCATTGCATTCAATGACAAAAGCAAGTGAATACATTCAGGATTTTGGATAATACCACCCCAGCTCATTCCCAACTTTACAACTCATCCCAAACAAATACTGGATGGAACACAATCATTCCACAAAACACTGTTCCATTGCGCCACAATTCAGTGCTAGGGGGCTTTATACCCTAGTAGCCCAGACCTGGTATTAGGCATGGTGCCAACATTCATGTTTACAGTGGTATACTAAAGTCTGGGCACCCATAGTCAGAACTGTCATTACTGTAAACAATTAAGCAAACTGAAAAAGAAATGATCTCCAAAAGGCATACAGTTAAAGATGAATGCACTTTTCAACATACGTTTTTAGAATGAAAAAAGGAAAGGAATACCTTGCAAAACTATAGGAACCTTAGGATATTTGCACACTCAGAAAACTTTGACTGAGGACCCAGAGCTTGATTAGTTTGTTAGGTTTATGGCTTGTTTCAAAGCTTTATTAATGCCACAACTTCTCTAACCTTGTCCCAAAAACACAGCAGACAGGGGTTCTTCTAAGCAGCTGTCTAGCACTCTGAAAATGAAAATTGTTGATGTCAACAAAGAAGGAGAATGATAAACCAAGCAAAGAAGGAAATTTCAGGTTGCCTTTTCCTCAGTTTGAAATGTAAGAAATGGTAGATAACTAGTAGTAGGAACAGTGGAAGTCAAAATAATAAGGCCTGGAAGACCAAGAAAGTTTTCTTAAACCGCACATAGGATTGCTAGAAACGTGAAATCAGAACCCCCGCTTAACTGCAGAAGACCATCAGAAAGATTCAACTCTTGTGGTAGTCATCAGAAGAAACCTTCTTCTGTGTCCTCACCACAAAATTCAATGTCATACATTTGCAAAACAACATCTGTCCAGTGGACAGATGGGATTAAAATAGAACTCTTTGTCCACAATCAGCAAAGGTATGTTTGGAGAAAAAAGAATTTCATGAAAATAATTCCTTTTCAACTATTAAGCATGGGCATGGGTGAATCATGGTTTGAGATTGTGGTGGAGCCAGTGGCACAGGGAACATTTCACTGGTAGAGGAAAAAAAGGGATTCAATGCAATTTGAGCAAATTCTGAAAACAAACACAACACCATCTGTAAAAAATCTGAAGTTGAATGCAAATGGCATCAACAGATGGACAATGAACCTAAACACACCTCAAAATCCATAACAGACTACCTCAAAGGGCACAAGCTGAAGGTTTGACCATGGCCCTCACAGTCCCCTGACCTGAACATCTGAAAATGTATGGATAGACTTGAAAAGAGCCAGGAAATGAACTCAGAGAACTGGAACACTTTTACAAAGAAAAATGGATGAAAATCCCTCAAACAAGGTTCTTGAATACAAAAAGTGTTTACAAGCTGTGATACTTGCCAGAGGGAGTGCTACTAGGTACTAACCATACAGGGTGCCTAAAGATTTGCTTTGGGCCATTTTCCTTTTTTAGATTTTGCTTAAAACACAAAGGCAATGTTTCATTATAACTTCATACCTTTTGGAGATCATTTCATCTTCAGCTTGCTTAACTGTTCACAGAAACAATAATTTTGATCAGGAGAGCCCAAACCTCTAAATGCCACTGCATCTGCTTCAAACAGTCCTATTGGCAGTACTTCTCTTCAGGGACTAGACAACCATTGTGGGTATTTACACAGCTTAAACATAAAAATACCCATATCTAAACAGATACAGTTTGCTTGGCAAGGGGTTTGTGTGTCTGTGTTTGTGTGTGTGTGTGTGTGTGTGTGTGTGTGTGTGTGTGTGTGTGTGTGTGTGTGTGTGTGTGTGTGTGTGTGTGGTTGTTTTAATGCATTTTTCAGAACTTAGGAACATGATGTTTTACATTGTTTTGTTGGATTGTGGATACTGTTTCTGTGGCTGGTGTGTAAGGTAAAGACTAATGTATTGATTTGGCAGAATTGGGAGTTTCAGGTCCCGAAAGTCAAAATATACAACTGGACATAGACAAAGCACACATGCTGACATAAAAACAAACACACAGACAGACAAAGACACACTGAAACAAAGGATTGTATGTACACATGGACAAGAGTAGACACACTTGGGTATGATTAACAAATGGGCAAGGTTACAAACAAGTGGAGCTAGGGCTAGGAGACAAGACCAAAAAAAAACTTGAAAAGCTTGAAAGCTGTAAAGAAGAGGACAAACAGGACAAACATGACTAGACATGAACACAAGACTGTAGACATGACAGGACCAGGGCAAAACAAAAGATGTGAGTGTAGACTGGATTCAAGGAACAGGAAACATGACTGGAGCATTTGAGGAAAGTGAGACATGACAGGAGATTGAATATGGGGAATGGGAGACACAACTGATGACTGGGGAACAGGCAACTGGACATGGGAAACATAGGGTACATGAGACAGGACAGGATGACAACACTAAATAAACAGGAACAGAATAGATGACACAGCCAAAGTCTGACAGCTGGCACTGCCATAGACGCTGGGGCACAGGGGGTAAGGAGTCAGGGTAGACCTGGGAGCACGGGCGAGGGTGCTACGACTAGGGTGGAGTCAAGACAAAACAAAACAGAAAGGCAAACTCAAAAGAAAGTGGGGAACCAAAACAAAACATCAATGACAAGAAGAGACAGAAAGGAGAGCCAAACAAGACTAGCGTGTTAGGTTGGGCCTAATGTAACATCATTAGTGTGTTGCTGGTGTGTTATTTTGAGGATAATGTATTAGTTTGTGAGTGGTGTGTTAGCTTGGGTCATTTTTAGTTCATGGCTAGTTTGTTATCTTGAGGAAAATGTAAAATAATTAGCTTGTCGCTAGTGTGTTAGTTTGAAGGTAATTGACAGCTATTTACAGGTATTGTAGTTGCTAGGTTTCTTAAGCACTAAGTCTGTGATATCTGATCCTGGGCCTTAAATGTTGGAAAGCTAAGGCAAACGCTCTGACAGTTTGTGTCAGACAGGCTTGCTTTGCTAAGCCAAGCACACATTGGCTATGTTTACATCTACCTGGGTCTGAATGTAGAATCTACTTGTACACTCTACTTAACAATCTGCACATGTGCGAACATGTGGACCACTATAAACAAGCTAGAAGGAGTTGATGGGCCAAAATGCTTAGCTGGTTGACCAGCATCACCAAGTATGACCACAATCAAAGGCAGCATACTTTACGCTTCTCAAGAGCTAACCAGCTAGCTGACCATCATAGGATATGTTTTGTCCAGTTTTCACCTTTTAACCAGTTGGAACCATCCAAAACCATCTACCAACTAAAGCTGGTCTTCAGCTGGATTTTTCAGCAGGGTTTCAATTAACTTAAGTTATCCAAAAATGTACATAACTTCCTTAAAGGTTTTCCAGCAGGTCATCATCAAACATCCTTGTTATCTAATGGTCGAGCTTCCTTGAATTTGTCAATAATTTCATAAAACTGAATTGTCAACAGATCAGAACTGCTTTTCTGGCCCTTAGTTTTGTAATACGCTGACTTCAGAAACTTCCATCTATTCTTCATTTGCTCTGTTTGAACCCACTGTCCTTACTTGTCTGAACAGCTCATAATTTACATGCAAATTTTTTTCTTTTAAAGTTCACAGACAATTTGCAGATGTAAATGCACATGTGCAGAACGTACTTAAACTTTCCAGTTTGGAATGTAATCACATACAGGTGTTTAAATGACTATCATTGTTCTATTTAAAATATGATTTATAGGATTATCCACCTCATTCATTTGGATAGACTTCTATTCCAACTGAGCAATTAGTTGAATTATTAACAGATTGGTACATGTAAATGTAGCCACTGAGAAGCCTATTTTAAAAAGAGCTCTGTTTATAGGAGACTCTATAGTACATGTGAAATTAGCTAGTTGTTACCAAGATTAGTGGCTCTTAGTCAGTAAGAGATATCTAAAAATTAATGTAGCTAGAAAATGGACACCAAAAAGGTAGCAAAAACGGATCTTAATCTGGTAAAATGTACTGTAGTTCACTTTCTGCTTGACTTCAGGATTGTCAGTTTGCTTTATAATCATTCCATTTTCTGTCTGTAATCTGTTTGTAATATCTTGCTTTAATTGGAGGACAGTTTTTTGCAAGTGAAGCCTGATATTTTCTAAGCACAAGTTTGATTGATTAGAGCCATCTTACCTATTAATGGTCCTTCAGTCAAAGTGTAAACAAATTCAGCACCCCTGAAACATCATGTTGGCTTTATAGCCTGGTATTAGAATTGTTCATAGGTGTATACACTGACACTGTGAACAGAATAGTTGGTAATATCCCAGTACAAAGTTTGAGGCAGTGATGATAGTGTTCCAGCTTTCTGCAGTCAGGTAGCTAAATGCTGCCAAAGATTAAAAAGTAAGTTTAACTTATATAACTTTCATTGTATAACTGTCATTGCATATTTCACTGGTAGGTTACCATAAAGAAACACATGACTGACAGACCAATTGGTTTATGGCTATTGTGTTATTTTGTGGATACTGTTTGATGTGGGTGAAACCTAGTTTGTTATATGTACAAAACAGTATTACCTCCTCTTTGTGCTATACTCCAGCAGCACTGCTGTGTCTGATACACTTGTATCACAGCACAGCACACCATGTCAGTGTCGCTGCAGTGCTGAGAATGACCTACCACCCACATAATACCTGCTCTGTGGTGGTCCTGTTGTGTCCTGACCATTGAATAAAAAAATGAGGGGTGAAAGGAGGCTAACAAAGTTTGCAGGTGGACTACAGACTGTAATTATAGAACAGCAAACTGCTCTTGTATGGTCAGTGTAGCTGATTAAATGGACAGTGATTGTAGAAACAAGGAGGGTTTGTTATTGTTATGGCTGATCGTTGTATATCACTTGTGATTTATGAGTCCATATAATGAAAAGTGTATGTTGGAAATACACAATAGACATATAGGGACATGTAGGCCCACTTTATGAAGAAGAGGACAAAGCTACAGATGTCTGTCTAACAAACATTCTCTGACCCCCTAGAGACTCCCCTCTTCGCCTGCTAATTGACTTGTTATTGATAAAGCCACTGGCAGTTTGATTTATGGGAAAAATGTCTGGTGCTGGCAGCCACCTGGCGTGAAGCAGAGTGTTGTTGTGCTCTGGTTGGGTCTGAGGGTTAGCTGGAGGGAGTGGGGCTGTTTTTTAGGTGGGTTTGTTTCAGTTATCACCAACTGAACAGCACACCTGCTGAGTGATGCTGGAGCTGCTGGGAGGGGGTTGCCCTTTTATGCTGATCTAAGGCCAATTTTGTACTTTGCTGTAATGGATTTGGCTGTGGCTGTAAGGAAAAAAGAGGTCTTCACAGTCAGAAATGATGCCCAATGCCTGGCGGGAGGCAAAATACACATTTCTCAAAAAAGGGACTTGAGTGGAAAGTGTTTTCGGACTGGACATAAAGTCTTTGGAGACAGGTCTCTTAGTTAGAACAGACTTCAGTGTTATTTAAATAAACACTTTAATGGAAAAAGAGCATATATTTATAATACTCTTTTATCTGTATAACAGTAATCCAGTGATGGACTGGAAAAATCGAAGTGGGTCACTATGGTTTTGGGCCGGTAAGAGGTTGAAAGGGCCAGTATTGACTGTTGTGGCTGAGCTGTGTATACTTGTTCACCTTGTATTGTTATTCTGATGAGAAAATTTGTAGTAAGTTATGTTCTGAATGTGTTCAGAAAACCATGCAGCATGTTTTTGTAAGAGGAGGGGATAGTGCATTGTATAGCTAAAGACACACTAGCTAGATAACATTAGCATTGGGATTTTTGGTTTTGATTATTATTATAAAACGTATTGTTTTGATTATTTCCTTGCATTGTAAACCAACTTGGACACCATAGTAACCACCTAGATACCATAACAACCACTTAAAACAACTACATACAAACAACCTAAGATACCTTAGCAACCACCCAGATTACAATGAACGTTTGGCCCAAAATTGGCCCAAATGTATCTGCTTTCTGGGCAGCTTAAAACACCATAACACCCAACTTGGGGCACCATAATAACTACATAGCAACAACAAAGTTACCACCTGGTACACCATAGAAACCATAATAAAAAACAAATTTTGCTCCTGATAATCCAGCAATGTTGTTAAAATTACAAATGATTTAGGTTAAATGCCTGCTGGGTCAAAACAACCCAATGTCTACAAATAAAATCAAATCAAAATGTATTAGTATAGTGCTTTTCAAAACTGATGTTGTCAAAAAGCAGCTTTACAGAAATCAAAAAATAGAAAAGGTTAACAACCCAGGAACAAAGGACAAGAAATAGACCCCTTAGTGAGCAAGCCTGAGTACTGACCCAGCACTGATTAATATTTACTGCAGTGAAGTTAAAGTGAATTGCACTCCACAACTGCAGGAGCAAACAACACCCAATACAGCTTTTAACAGAGTGAATCATCTCTATCAACAGTATTATGTTTATTTAGATATAGTTCAAGTGCTGCTGGGATCCAGCTTAGACAATCTACCATAAACACTGTACCTCACTCTGCAGATAATAAGCGCCTCATTAACAGGTGTGCTAGCTCTCTTTCTTGATTGGGAATAATTCTCATCATCAGTCGTCTGTCATGTTTTCACGTATGTTCCTGTCATCCTGTCAGCCAGACCTGGAACAGGCTCATCTTTCACCTCTCCCTTGATGCTTCTGTCGATCGTTAAAAAGATGCTTTATCGCTTTAAATTATGAATAATTGTTCTACTGGGAAAAAGAAGGGCAGACTCCAGCATCTTAAACGAGGTCAACCCTCCATTATTCCTCACATGCTCTCTCTCTCTCTCTCTCTCTCTCTCTCTCTCTCTCTCTCTCTCTCTCTCTCCAATCCTTTTCTCTGCTTAAAGTTTATTTTGTAAATTACCATTCCAAGCAGTGCCCCCCAGTGCAGCATCATTTGTCAAAGGCAGCTGCCAGAATGGTTCTAGAATGGCTCTCCTATCCACTTCCAGGCTGCTCATCTATCTCTCTCACTCCCTCTTTCCTCTCTCTCTCATCACCCATGCCTAATAATCATTAATGCCATTATCAGGATTCAGACCATTCATTACTTGCTCTGTCTTTCCATCTATCTCTCTTTCTCTCTGTTTTGAATGATTAGTTTGTATGTAAAACCTCCCATTGAAGCCCCACCTGAGCGTCCAATTAAAAGTCAGCCTTGCTCCAATGTTCCAATGCTCCAATTCCATCCTAATCCCAGTCTGCTGCATCTTTGGCATAGGCTCAATTAGCACAGGCCATTTTGACGCTTTTCTCTGAACAGAGGAAAGAACAGAAAGGCCACAATTACAGAATTAAGAAGCCAAAGGTCAGGTTCAGTGTTCATCAGCACATGTGGCTTTATAGAACACATTCATAATTTCTGCTTAGTTCATTCTTTCTGAGGTGGGATAAGTGTTCTACACACGTTAAAATTGTTTTTTCAGAGGTTCTTTAATAAAGAAAATGGTTCTAAACAGAACCACAAACTCTCAAAGACCCCTTTCCAATGAATAAAGGGTTCTTTGCATCGTGAAAAAACAATACGTTTGACATCAAAATCTTGGACCATGGCTCCAGTTATTTGCCCAGCTGTTTGCCCATCTACCCTTTTTGTTTGTCAGTTCCAGAGTGATGGAAGTGTGGGGATCCAAGACAAACATGGCACCAGGGTTGCTACATAGTTATTGATGCCTAGTCTTTCCCACAGCAAGCCTGGCAGATGATATTGTGAAACTTTTCACAATATTTTCAATAATTGTTTGCAATCAATCAACCAATAAACTAACCTTTATTTAAACTTGGTACTCAGTTCATTGGGGGCAACCTCAATTACAGTGTAGCCAAGCTGATATATATAGATTAAAAATGAAAAGGAATAATTTATACAATTAAACAATTAAGATAGAAAATGATAAAATTTTACAATTTAATGTAAAACAAACAGTTAAACAGTATATAATAATAATAATAATAATAATAATAATAATAATAATAATAATAACAACATAATGGTAAAAAGCTTAAAAAGATAAGTCCACAATTATATACAGTAATACCCAGATAAATTGGGCTGTGTGGAAATGATTAGAGATTTACAATTTAAAACAATAGAGCAGAGCTTTAGAGTTTTCTGCAGTAAATTCCAGCACTCAGTTAAAAGGCTTGGTAACTGAACGGTGATCCAGTGACTGGTAAGTGGTGTTATTTTTATTGAGCATGGTTATGATGTATGATGGCATATGGTCAGTCATCACTTTAGCTAGTTTTAAGAGGCACTAGTAGTTTATGAATTATCATCAATCAGCTGTACACTGCAGATGTGAAGGACAAATAGTTCTATACTAGACTACCTCAATTGTTCTATTCTCTCTCTCACACACTCTCTCTCTCTCCAGTAGGACAGCTCTGGTGACTGATGCAGTGTGAAGCTTTAGCTCTGGTGGTCCGACTGCCTGCCTGCCCTGCTCTGCTTCATCCCCAAATGTGTGTTTGTGACAGATTGGGACTGGCACACAGCAGAAGTGTGAAGCTACTCTACTCTTACTGCTATCACTTTCACTGCTTCCACGCCCTGGGGTCAGTTGTCTCCTCTCTCTGCACAGTCTCTCTCCCCTCCAAGAGACATTCAATTAACTGCTCGTATTGTAGCCGTCCATGTACATACAGCACAGACCTCTGCCCTTCTGCCAGCAAGAGAGAGACAGAGTCACTCTCTGAGGCAGCAGGGCCCTCGTAACGGCTTTGTTTGTGTTTCCTGGAACAAAAAGGTATTAAGAAGTGTGTGTGTGTGTGTGTGTGTATGTGTGTGTGTGTGTGTGTGTGTGTGTGTGTGTGTGTGTTTGTTTGTGTGTATGTGAGGGGTAGAAGCATCTCCAGATGGGTCTTATGTTCTCCAAGTAAACTGTAAGAAATGAAAAGTGCGCTCCAGAATCAGGCCGGCGGAGAGCAGAGGGGAAAAAGAGCTGGGTGTCTTTAATCAAAATAACAATGCTCTTTAATTCTTCCTTAATTAAATCGGCGTTTCCCCCCAGTGAGGCTCAGGCGCGCCGCTCACATTCCCTCTTTGGATTTGTGTTGTGTTTAATCATCGACTTTGTGTTCTCCCATCAGGAGATTTGCCTTTTTTCTCTAGACTGGTTGCTGGTTTATACAGCCACTGCTCTGGCAGAGAGAAAGCACCTAAAATGAGAAGAAAAAATACACCTCTGTTACTGTCCACACACACTTACATCAAGGCTATCTCTTTGCCTCTGTGTGTGTGTGTGTGTGTGTGTGTGTGTGTGTGTGTGTGTGTGTGTGTGTGTGTGTGTGTGTAACAGAGAGATCGAGAGAGAGAGAGAAAAAAATGGAGAAACATTGGACAAGGAGCCCATGTGGGGTCTATATGCCCCAAATGCCCTCCAGGGTCTCTGATGAGAACAGGAGGGGTTAATCATGGGCCCCATCTGGATTATACACTGCACATGGGGCCTAGATGTGACCCATGTGTAATTAAGGTGGACTTAATGATGGGGCCCATTTGGAAAGCCCAGCTAGGTCCTAGTGACAATACATGTACAAACCCACTCAGACCCCATGCCCACCTAGAACCCACCTAGCCCACATTCCACCCATGTGAACCTCAATTAAGCATGTTGATGTCAAGGAGAGAATGACTGCAATTAAGAATGTTGGACCAAGTCATGTTGGTTATCTATAAATAGTAGAGAATTTGATAGTGGGTTGGACACTACTATACTCTACAGACAAAACGAGTTAAAAAGAGTTGATCCTGCTTTTGTTGAACTACTAGATCTTGGAAAACTGCTGTGAAGATTACATTTGATTGCATTCAGTGTGAATAGTGTTAGTGACTTCAAGATGATGAATGATCACCGCCCCACCTCAACCTCAACTCTCTCACTCATCCCAGAAGTATTGGATGGAGCGCTATCATTTCAGAAAACCCAGTTTCACTGCTCTACAGCTCATTGCTGTCCTATATTATAGGCAGTACTTCTCTACAGAGACTAGCGATGGACGCCACCAACTTAAAGAAGCTCAATGCATGTGTTAATCTTAGCATGTTAGGATACACCACTGATTATTATAAGCAATGGTAATTGTCAGATGCACTCCAGTAATCGGATAAATTGCCAGTTTTCCACTGATAAATTGCTGTATTTTTCTCCCCTTATTTTTTGTTTATTTTATTCTTATTTTAGTTATTTTATTCATTTGTGTGTTTAATTTTTTTGCTGTGTTTATTTGTTTTAATATCATTCTAATTCTTGTGTTAGTTTTCAATTTTCTTTACCAATTATATTACAATTATGATTATGATGATGATTATTTGTTTTCATTATTAATATTATTATTGTTGTATTCATTTTAATAAATTATTATCTTCTTTTGAAACCTTTTTTATTAGGTTTTTACCTTCATTAAAAGTTTGATTCTTTAAAATATTCTTATATTTTATTTTTTATATATTTAACACCCTATTTTGTTTATAATTATATCATTTATGTTTAATCACTACAGTTTAATTCATACATTGTATTTGTTGACTTACATTTTTTATTCTTTCTATGTTCACTTACATTCTCTGATTTTTTACCTTTTATATTTTTATGTATTTTATGGTGTCCACGGATATCTGGACATGCGCAGTAGTGTTTATCCATTAATAAATGTCAACAGTTTTATCTGTGTTTTGTATTTAAGTGTTTTTAGTCAAGAAGAGTTGATCTTGCTAGATAAAAATATTGTGTCTTAACATCAGTCATATCTGTGTCTGTGTGTGTGTGCACTGCCTCCCCACTGGCACCAGCAGCAGCTTCAGAAGCTGTACGGCTTCCAGACCTTTTCAGGAGCAGATGGAACAAACTGGTGAAAAGAGCAGCTTTGTTGTCCATCACGGCTAACCCTCGATTGTCCTGCCACCGTCGACTCACAGCAGAGACAAATGGCCACTCCCATCCACATAGATCTGCTTATTATTTTCCTGTCCTTTGACTAAAAAGTCCATTATAGGAAATGCCAGGGCAGTCATGGCCTTTTCAGTGGCGCGTGTGTCATACCTCAGCCCTCAGGACAATAGAGGGCCTGACACCAGGCCTGGACTTAAACAGACTGATCTTTAAATCAATTCACCCTGTAATTATAATGGAGGGAAGAGGAAAGGGCCTGGCTGTCATATTCTGTGACTGGGTTGGAAAGGTAGAGCTACTGACAAGATCAGCCATTGGTGCTTGGGTTCAGGAGCATCTGTCAAATCCATCACTTACACAGCAATGCCATGGAGAGATTGTGCATACTCTACAACTGTCTGCTGGTCAGAGCAAGGACTGATTCAGATGGATGATCTGGGTGAGGAAAGGCTGGTCATAGATCAGAGCAAATGGCTGAGATGTACCTGCAGCTTCTCTGTCACTGTGGAGCGGCTTCATTGTAATATCCCTAAAGCAGAGAACTATAAAGGATTGTGTGATTTATTTTATTTATTTATTTATTTATTTATATTTTTTTGCATTAATGGGAGTTCTACATACTGCATCAGACTCAGCAGAGATTAAAAGGGTCTCATAACTGTGCATTTGTACTTTCTTCAGCTACTCAACCCAAATTCCTCCAAGTACAACCCTAAATTCTCCCATTACAACTTGATTTCCTCCCAGTGCAACCCAAAATCTTCCCAGTACAATTCAAACTCCTCTCAGTTCAATCCATATTCTGCCCTAAATACAAATGAAACTTCTCCCAGAACAACTTCATTTTTCCCAGTACAACCCAAACGCCCAATACAACACAAACTGCTCTCAGTACAACTTTACCAGTAAAACAAAGAAGGCCTGCCAGTTCAACTGAAACTGAATGAAACCCCTCCCAGTACAACCCAGACACCTCCTCCCAAACTCATCCCAGTACAAAGCCCCTACCTGTACAGCCCAAATTTCTCCCATTACAACCCATACTATTCCCAGTACAACTCTCACTTGCTGCAAAGAAAACAGTGGGGTTTATTTTTTCGCCAGCATGGTCTACCAAAGGTGTTCATCCCCCAAGTTTGAAGAAACAACAGGATTTCTAGGCAGTGACCAACTTTTGCACAAAAGCTGTGCAGATAAAAAGAATAGATGAACAACTGGTTGCCACGTACTGAGCAGATTTGCATATTCTGTCTTCCAGATAACAGATTCCATAAACCAGTCACATGAAGTGACCAGGTGTAAATGCATTCCTGGTTGAAGATCCAGGTATCACTTTGATTAAGTCACCTCCAAACTGTCTGTAGGCAGTTTGAAGTCCTCTGCTCCAGTCAGCTGCTTTTCTGAGGAAACTGTGTTTGCAGAGCTGATCTTTTAGCAGTTTTCTGATCCTTTAGTTAAGCTAGTGTTTCTGTAGGGGGGCTGCTTCTAGATCAGGATCTATATCAAAGAGCACACACCCCAGACACAAAGCCTGTAGAGGAAGACAGATAGTCAGGGTCATGGTTCTTGTCCTTCACTTTCTCTGCTTTATTCTCAGGCTTTGTATGGTTGTGTGTGTGTTCTCCTCTGGAATCTTAAATGAGTTTTTCCTCTTTGAGATACAGAGTCTGGTTTAGACTCCCCCTGCTGATTATGTTTTGTGCTGAGCTAGAGAGGGAAGTCTCAGAAGCATTGTTCTTCTCAATTTCATTAATGTAAATGCAGTGAGATATACTACTATTGCAGCTTAAAAAATAAAAATGTACTTTTTTCATTATTTAATTCTAAAGTAAAGTAAAAGTGGAAGATCATCAGCCTTTTTGTTTTACTATTGATCAATCTGGCTTACAGCTCATGAAAATCAAAAATCCAGAATCTTAAATTATGAATTTGTGCCCTGGACAAAAAATTGTCATCTTGTGTGTTTAAGGTAGTAGAAAACTTCAAGACTATTGGCCCTGATGACTTGTTAGATAGCTTATGGATTAAAGCTATGGTTCCAGGCAGGAACTGCTTCTAGTAGTCAATGCAGGTCCAAGTCCAAAATCCAGTTTCAATGGATAATCTTGGAGATCAGCTTGGAGGGGCTCACTGTGTTGAATTCTGAGCTAGTTCTGTGTTGTGGAGTGATGTGGAAACGGCATCTTCAGTTGACCTGTTGCTACAGTAGGTGAAGTGATGTGGGTCCAGTGTGGCAGGCTGGCAGGATTTCAAATAAGAAAGAACTAGTCTTTCAAAGCAGTTGGAGATGATCAGGTGGGTGCGACAGGGCAGAGGTTGTTCAGGGCTGAAGCAGTCAAATTCTTTGCCACTGGCACAATAGTCACAGTCTTGAAGATGGTTGCGACAGTTGTCTGGACAGCGACAAGATGTGTGCAAAAACCTCTGAGAGCTCCTTAGCAGAAGTTCTCAGTACCCTGCCGGGAACTTCATCAGGGCCACCTGGTTTCCATGCATTCACTCAGCATACAACAAACATCTGTTGTGGAGAATGTAAGTGGGTGATCATGGTGAGGAGGATCACCTTGTGTTCCTGAACAAAATTAGCATAAAGGTTATTTAGGTAATCAGGGAGAGAAGCACGGGGGAGTGGTGGATGGTACAATGCAAGGTGGTCAGTCAGGATTTATTTGCCTCAATCCACTGTTTGTAGCAGTGTTTGGACATGGAGATCCCTTTCCTAAGGTTGGCGTTTGGCAGAGCTCCCAGTCTCCAAACCTGAAGGCAACATCTCTGGCTTTGAGCAGCAGGGAAAGTACTCTCTCTGCTTTCCACCCACTCACTGCACAGCCTGCAGCTCCTTCTCAAGCTCCTTATACAGACTGACACATTAAACTCCATCCACTCATTACACAGCCTGCAGCTCCGTCTCCAGGTCCTTACACAGACCACCACATTACCAGATCTCCTGTTCCCTGAGTTCAAATTATTCTCTGAATAATAAAATAAATGAATTTTGGATGTATTCTGAGCTTGACTACTCATGTACATGATGTAACACACAATGGTTCAATAGGGTATATCTTGGGCTCTTTTTTTCTGTGGCTGTTTTTTTAATGAATTTAATGAATTTATATGAATTTATGTACAACAAATAAAAAACTTTTTCACAATATAGCAATTTGTTAAGATGCACTTTTTCACTGTCTGGCACATCCTGATTGCTTCAATTCAAGTCCATTCATGTAACATATCGAAAAATTGTTGCTGTCCTAATTCTTATGGACCTTCCTTTTTATAGGCTTCTAAGTGTCAGTGCATATACTGATGTATATGACTTAACACACTATTGTGTGCATGTCTTCATGCAACAGTCTCTAGAGATGCCTGTCACACGTCACTGTACTGCACAATGGACAGTGTGTGTGTGTGTGTGTGTGTGTGTATGTGTATGTATAATTCTCACAGCTGTATTCATAGCTGGATGCAGACAACTGCAGCAGTCCTCTCTCTTATCTATCCCCCGTGTGACCAGCGAAATTAAATTACAAATATAATCACTCCACACCAGGCTTCTTCTTTTTTTTACCTCACCACATCACCCTCTGCTTTGCATATAGAGTAGCGTGCCTTTGGAGACGTGTGCTTGTGTTGGTAGATAGTGCAGCTCGTGCGTCCACCACACACAATAGAGTCCGTCCTACCTGCAAAGGAAGCAGTGTGGGCTTTAGGCTGACAATGAATAGCAGCAACAGGGGAGTGACTCTGTGTGTGTGTGTGTGTGTGTGTGTGTGTGTGTGTGTGTGTGTGTGTGGGTGAGACACTAAAATGTATGAGACATAAATACAGCAATGCACCAACTTAATCACACCCTGGTAGAACTTTACCAGGTTTTTCAGGCTGCAGATGCATTTCAATTGGCTGCTATGCAGATTGCACTCAACTCCAGGGCCCACATTCAAGTTCTCAGAGCAGAATGACTGATTTGGGAGCAGAACGACTGCTTTGCGACAGCTTCTGCCTTTTATAACAACACTGAATAAAATTATACAAACTGATTGGCAGTGTTCTTAATCTGAGAATCATTTTTCTGTTCTTTGAGTTGAATCTCTCATTACAACTGAGGTTAGTCACTGTAAACCCAGAAAAATATACCTAACTTAAAAAATTAAAGAAACTTGTCTTAAATGAATTAAGCTTCATTGTTTTGTTTGTGGGAACAAAACACTTTTTCTTATTGACTCCTGGCATGATCTATTTGCATATTGGGTGTAGCCATTCCTCCCTTTCTCTCAGGTATGCAGGTATATTTTGTGTTGACTCAGTGGTCTCAGTGTTGAAGGATTATAACAAATTATAATATTCTGTACAGTTGAAGGGTTTAACTCTACACAGGCTGAGTACTGCAGTGTTCACTCTAGCACTGAGTTTAAAATTTTGAGTTTTATTCCCTACTGGTGATTTTTGCTTAGCTCAAAACATTAAATCAAAGCAGCATTGCATGTTGCTACTTTTTTATCAATAAAGAAGAAAAGAATATAATCAACAAGGACTTATACTGCATATTTAATTCAAATTATAATCTAAAAGCTGTTAAAATAGGTAAATGGTGTTTTCCATTTATACAGAACTAAATGAACAGTGTATTTTAATTATTTAATTTTTTTCACAGTGTGGCTTTTTATTGAAGATGTCACACAGTGGCTCTAGTTAGTTTTAGGCTCAAATGACTGAATGATTGAAATGCTCTCCATCAAATTCCAACATACAGATACTGAAGTCAATCAGTGCTATCTGCTCCTGGATTGGATTAGTTTATCAGGGAGACGCTTGTAATAAACGTTTTACACGTCTCCTCTGTGATAAAACTCTTGCATTGGGACAGCAATTAAATCATCACAATTTCTACTACCCTATTGTTTGCAACATGGTTGTATGATTAAGCAGGTTTCTGAGCAGGTTTCTGAGCAGGTTTGCAACATGGTTGTATGATTAAGCAGGTTTCACATTAACATCCCAGATGCCAGACATTTGGGCCAAATCTGGGCCACTTTTGGCCATTTTGGCTCAGATATCGGCCACATTTGGTCCAAACATTCATTGCTATCTGGGATCTGTAAAGAAGAGATGCTGGCTCAGTTTGGGGTGAGGCAAAGTTTTAACATTAATTCAGGAAGGGTTTCTAAAACATTTTTCCAACGTAAGCCAACATTGATCTGAACAATGACAGAGATGACTGTCACAAATTTGAATGCCATTATCGATTTTATAACTCAATTTTCAAATGCAATATTGATTTGTTGAACTGTTGCATGCTACCATTTCACAACAGTTTAACATTGTTTCCACATTTTCTTGTTAGTTAAACAACTGATATTATTCCAACCACATTTCAACATTGAAGGTCAGTCATGTGCCAGCTGGGTCCAGATGGGACTAAAAGGATCACACCACCATTTGGTCTGAACCCGTCCTCAGGATGAGGACATTTTCAGAATGTTATCTGCCTGATGCACAAAGCAAGCTGCATAAAAGCATGGTTGGGTATGTTTGTTGGTGAAGAACATGACTAGTCCACACAGAGCCCCATCCAACACCTCTTGGATGAACTAGATAGGAGATCAGAGGGCAAAATTTCCCACAGATATACTCCACATGTTGAAAGCCTTGCCAGACAAGCAGAAGCTGTTGGAGCAGCAAACACCATATTAATGGCTATGGATTTAAAACCTATATATTGTCAACATGCAGATGTCCAATTTTGAACATATAGTGTATATACGCAATTGATCTGTGAAAAAGAAAAGTTGCAAGATGTAGTGATACCATTAGTCTTTGGATTAAACAAATGACAAGCCATTCACACTGCATAAACCATAATCTCCAGTTCTCCTTCTATACCAACTGCAGACTGCAGTAAGGAAGCACAAGAAGACTTCTAGTAACTCAAGTACACTGCGGTAAAGAGGCTCAGTGGGGAGGAAACAGGATAAACACTCGTCATTAGTCTGTGGCAGTCAAGTGATCAATCTGAAGGGCCTTGGGGAAAGCGTTAAAAGATATATTGGGTCTGAGCAAGGGAAGTGCGTAAGTGAAGCCCACTTGGGATAAGTAGGAAAGAGAGGGCTGAAGGACATGCACCAGAGCCAGGTCAAACACAATCCAAACTGATAACACCCTCTGAATGAATTTAATCCTATTTTACGCTCATCTCCAGTGTCACCTCATATTCTCTCCATCTTGCCATCACTTTCTATCAATTTACTGGCAAAAGCTCAGGATCTCACCCTGGTCCTGTCTGTATGACCAAAAAGGCATGACAGCCAAGCTGTGAAGACTCCAGTCAAATTAGATTAATTCAGCGATATAAAGCTGGGGTGACCAATCTCATCCACCATTGCTCAGTGTGGCTGCAAGTTGTCATTTCAACCAAGCCTGAGCTCACCTGCTATAATTAATCAAGTGTTGGAAGCCAGAGACAAATTAATTAAAATCAGATGTGCTCCTGGTTGAGTTGAAGAAAAACTTGAAGCCACTGGTGACCACTGATATAAAACCTGAAGTTCCGTAATGCAGCATATTTCTAGACTCTGTCCTCTTTTATTTGAGTTAAGGGAAGGCGGTGGGGGGCATTCTGCTGAACAGATTAGCTACACTCAGATTTACATATGTACAACACAGGCAACTGCCCAGGGAGGTATGTTGCTGGAGGTGTTTTGCTGCGCAAAAATACCAGTATGGCAAAATTCATGTTTTACACAAATGAAGTAGTGAACCCAAAAGCATCATGGGATGACTGCTATGCCACAATATTAATGGCTGTGTCAGAACAAATAATGTAAAAAGTGCTAGTCTCAACCATTTGGCAAAAGATTGTGCAGAAAAGTGACATTTGAAATTGTGCACTCAATCCACAGTTCTTCTGTGTTAAACGATCCCAGAATCAGTCCTGAGTGATGACTTATATTTGGAACAAGTGTAAAATGTGCTAAGTATGCACATTCTATTTTTGAGTATACTCATTTTTATTTCATACCAGGAGTCACCAAACCTGCTTCTAGAGAGCTTCCTTAAGGGAGACGTTAAATTCAAACCTAATCCACCCAACTAACTACTGCCTTTAGAAGTTCCTGTTTGGCTGATTGGGGTGTGTTTTCACACCTACTTTGATTGGTCTGGACTTTTGGACCTTTCAGTTTGGTCTGAACCAGGTGCTGTGGATCACAGTCTGAACAGAAGGACCAAAAAGGAAGTCTCTGTCCAGATCAAGAGAACCATGGGCCAGTTTCTTTGCAGTGTGAAAACACTTTTTTGGATGGTTTGAAGTTTTTTTTTTTTTAGATTAACCCTTATTTACACACAGAAGCTAAAGGGTTGGATTCTGACAGGGGAACACACCTTCACACCTGCTTTCAGGTGTGAAAACACCCACGGGTTTTGGTTGAAACCTGCAATAAGACCAATAAGTTGGTGACCCCTGTTCTACACTATACATCATATATGTGCTTAAAAACTAGTTGGTAGAACAAACACAAGTACACAAATGGGATACAGTCATGTCACTTTGTGGGTTTAATTAACTTTGTCAGAGTGTTCAATTTGTCATGCTTACTTTGAAGTGGTTTCGAAAGAACAATAAATCCAGTCTGGCCAGTCCGTCATACCACCAAGGTGAACTGGTTTAGTCTGGGTTCTTGTTTGACACTGCTGGCTGCTGTTGTATTAATATGCCGATGCCCCATTGTCAAGCTGAAGCAGGATTTCGGCCATGGTAACATACAAGCTAGACCCAGTCTGGCTATACATACATACACATGCACAAACATGGGCTCAAATGCACACATTCAGCTCCAGCATGAAACAGCCCACTTTGATTGCATTAAACAGAAAGAAATTGGGAGGGTGTCTATTTACCCCACATTTCCTGCAGTACTGTCCATTTACACTAGACAAGATTCAACAGTGCCCCCAAGTGCTGACAGGGAAGAATGCACTGAAGCCCCCAACAGTTGAGCTGGGGAAAGCTTACAGCTCGGAAAATCTGATTAAGGCCAGCTTGCCTTGGCAGTCTGTGTCTTTATTTATTTATCTCAATAAACACACACTCACTTTATTCTGGGGATGTGAAGCAGTGGAATAATTAGCAGGACGTGGCTCCCTAATTGGGCTGTAATTGATATGAGGAGTGTGGCAGGGCCCTGCACACTGCCACCTGCTGAGCCAGTGGGTGTGGCTTGGCTGTCACTCAATCACAGTGGAGCAGCTGATGGACGGTCATACAGCAATGATCCACCCACTAATTAGTTCTCAAGTTGTATACTAATGTCAGGTCCCCTGTGCCTGCTGTAATGTAGGACTTTACACTATCCCTGAAGAGCGTCTTGGTGTTAAATGTGTGTGTGTGTGTATATATATATATATATATATATATATATATATATATATATATATATACACACACACACTCATCATTTTTCTTTTGGATAAGGACACCCCATGAACACTTTTTCATATTTAAACATATGTACATTTGATATGTACATATGACATTTTAGAATTGTTGGGGATTTCTTTATACATCTTGCAGTCGACTCTTGGGCTGAATTTGTTTGCCTGACCTGGTAGTGTTGGCAGTTGTATTTAATGTACTATACAGTGGAACAACTGATTTATAATTGATATCTTTTAAATTGCTCCCTTCTCCCTGCATCTACAACCTTCTTTTTGAAGACCTCTGAGAGCTCTTTGGATCTCGCCATAGTGATGCCATTCACTTCAAGAGCAAACCAAACTAATATTAAAGGTTTAAATAAGACAGGCATAAGTGTATTGTCAGTGGTGTTTGTAATTATAATGCCAGTGAAATGTTTAACTGTCTTGACAATTCAGATTTTGAATATTTGAATTTCATGAAATCCTTCTGAAAGACAGGATTTATTTTAAAAATATTCTGTTTCACCTCCACTTTTCCATACAGATTGATTTTTATGTTTGAATAATTTTAGTAAGAAATATACAAATTAAATGTAATAAATGCATATTTATTTATTAAAACACTGTGACATGTTGCACCTGCTTTATATAAAGAATTTAATTGTGGTTTTTATTAACCCTGTTCTCATCAACAATTTTACTCAAGGAACTTTATTCTTGAGCTCCAAGTGTAAAGCAGTCTAAAGTGTTACCACTATGATCCGAGGATTGCAGGTTCAAATCCTGGGTCATGCTGCTTGCCAGTTGGAGTGAGGGTGTTCTCACTCTCTGGGGGAAGATGGAACTCTCTTCTCACATCAAATTCAGTGTGATGCTGGTTGGCACAGACTTCTGTTAGACATTGTATCAGAGTTGGACAGAGCTGTCCCGTGAGGATTCAAATGGCAACAGTTCAAAAAAAGCAGTGGTTGATGTCATACACTGGGGAAAATAAATATTTGATACACTACCAATTTTACAAGTTTTCCCACCTACAAAGAATGGAGAGGTTTGTTAACTTTGTCATAGGTAACTATGATACAATTAACTGAGAGACACAATTTAAAGACATTTCAGAAAATCACATTTATTATTTTTAAATAATTAATTTACATTTGATTGCATAAAAAGTATATGATCACCTACCGACCAGTAAGAATTCTGGCTCTCACAGACCTGTTAGTTTTTCTTTAAGAAGGCCTTCTTCTCTGCACTCATTACCTGTATTAATTGCACCTGTTTGAACTTGTTACCTGAATAAAAGACACCTGTCCACACACTCAATCATACACCAACCTCTCACCATGGCAGAGACCAACAGGCTGTCTAAGGACATCAGGAACAAATTTGTAGACCTGGGCAAGGCTGAGATGGGCAACAAGACAATTGGCAAGCATCTTGGTGAGAAGGCAACGACTGGCGCAATTATTCAAAAATGGAAGAAACATGAGATGACTGTCAATCTTCCTCATTCTGGGGCTTCATGCAAGATCTCTCCTTGTTGGGTAAGGAGTATTCTGATAAAGATCAGGAATCAGCCAAGAACTACACAAGAGGACCTCTTAATGACCTGAAGAGGGCTGGGACCACAGTGTCAAAGATTACCGCTAGTAAAACAATACGTCATCATGAATTACAATTCTGCTAAGCATGCAAGCAGATGTCCAGGCCCATTTAAAGTTCATCAATGACCATCTGGATGATCCAGAGGCATAGAAGAAGGTCATGTGGTCCGATAAAACTTTTTGGTATCAACCCCACTCGCTATGTTTAGAAGAATAACAAGGAGTAACACCCCTACAACACTGTCTCAACCGTGAAGAATGGGCATGCAAATATCATCCCTTCAGGGTACTTTTCTGCAAAAGGAACAGGATGACTGAACCACATTGAAGGGAGAAAGGATGGGGCCATTTATCATGAGATTTTGGCTAACAAGCTCCTTCCCTCATTAAGAGCATTGAAGGTGGGATGTAGGTGAGTCTTCCAGCATGACAATGACCTGAAACAAATAGGACAACTAAGGAGTGGTCCTAGCCAGTCTCCAGATCTGACCCCAACAGAAAATCTTTGGAGGCAGCTGAAACTCAAGTGACAGTCCTGAAAACTGAAAGATCTGGAAAAGATCTGTGTGGAGGAGTGGGCCAAAATCCCTGCTGCAGTGTGTGCAAACTTGGTCAAGAACTACAGGAAATGTCTGACCTCTGTAATTAAACAAAGGTTTCTGTACTGAATATAAGTTTTTTATCTATTGTGTCAAATGTTTATTTCATGCAATAAAATGTAAATTAATTTTACATTTGTTATTTTATGTTACATTAATGTTATTTTCTAGATTGTTGTCTATTCTTTGTATCAAATTTGTATCAAATACTTATATATCAGAGAAAGCATGTGCACGTCCTCAGCCTCCTATTGTTGGGTGTGATGGGGGAGAGTGAAAATGATAATGGGGTTGGGGAACTTCTAAATTCTTGGGGAGAAAATCAGGGGTAAAAATTTATAAAAAGAAAAAAAAAACTTTACTAGCAAAAGTTTTATTATTTGATGGTATGATACCAGTTGGTTCAGCAAACTCAAAAGAAGGTTGTGAATGTTTTACCACCATCCGAGACCAGTTTGGCCATTTGAAACCAGTTACCAGCTGGCTTTTATTTTTAACATGCCTGCATTTCAAAATGATTTTCATTATGATTAAATAATTTTATAATTTTTTTTTTTGGGGGGGGGGTTGTTTTTTAACAAAAATTTAAAAAAGTAATCACAGCCTTTGCATAATAAAGCACATTTGGTAGCAATTACAGCCTCAAACTCTCCCATCTTCTTTGCAGAACCTCTCAAGCTGCATCAATTGGATGTTGTCCCAAAGCCACTCCTTTGTTATTTTGGCTGTGTGCTTACGGTCATTGTCCTGTTGAAAGTTGAAAGAGGTCCAGTGCACTCTGGAGCAGGTTATCATCAAGGATATCTTTGGGCATTGTTGCAGTCATCTTTCAGTCAATCAACCTACCTTTAATTACACTTGAGGGAGGCCCTCATTTACTGTGCAACCAAAATAGGGATTTCCAAAGAAAAAATACAAAAGAAAGTATTTTTTATATAACACCCACACATATTTAAAGGTATAAGACATAAAACAAATAAGATAAAGTATGAATATATTATAATAAAATCATAAAAGTACTAAAAATTATAAATCAGAAGGCAACAACAGATTAATAAATAAAAGCTAATTTAACAAAAATATAAATAAATAAATAAATAAATAAGCAATAACAGAGAAAAAAGAATAGGACAAAACAGCTAAAACAAACCAGTTTTTCAATTCAATCTAGTCTTTTAGGTAGATTTTGCAAAAATGTGCCTTTTACTGAGGAGTAACTTCTGTCTTGCCACTCTACCATACAGGCCTAATTGGTGGAGTGCTACAGAAATGTTTATCTCCATAGAGCAATGTTGGAGCTCTATCAAAGTGACCATAGGGTTCTTGGTCACCTCCCTGACTAAAGCCCTTCTACCACAATCCCTCAGTTTGGCCAAGTGGCCAGCTCTATGAAGAGTCCTGGTGGTTCCAAACTTCTTCCATTTACAGATGATGGAGGCCACTGTGCTCATTGGGACATTCAGCAGAAATGGAATAAGATTGTAACATAATTAAATGTGCAAAATGTGAAGCTCTTTGAATACTTTCTGAATATACTGCCAACTGCAGAAAGGATTTCTAATGAATGATGACATCACAGTGTTGTCTATTAGAGTGTGATATGTTACCTGAAGACAGATCTGAGATTCCATCACCAGAAATTGCTAAACACTGTTTGCATCTTAAACAAATAGCAGATAAGATTCCAGTATTGGACACAAAAGCAGATATCCTTGGTTCAGCACATTGATGTGCCAACAATTTCCATATCAAGGAGAAGCATCAGGACTATTCCATCCCATAGCTTCCCATGAAACAAAAATTCTCTAATCCTGAAGAATTTTGTATTTCTTAATTAATATTAAGAAACAGATAACATTGGCAGGGAAGTGTTTAAGAGAATATTGCACAATGACAAAATAGCCATGTTAGTTGAAGATGAAGAATTCCTGGAGATCATGAACAAACAGGTCTTAATGGACTAATGTAATAGCTAGGTGGCACCAGATGTCACAGAGGTCACCTTCTCAATAACAGAGAACAAGCATTGAAGCATCTGTTTACTGTGCTGCACTTTGGAAAGGAAACCTGACATAAGACTGTGTTTGACTCAGATCAAGCTAAGCCAGCCCCACCACTTACACAACAGCAAGAGTATTGGTACTTCCTTTGTTTGGAGTCTATCATCCCAAAAGCCAGGCCAAATAAGGGTAGTGTTAGCGCTAAGCAAGAAGGCATTTCACTTAATGACATCCTTGTCAGTGGCCCAGGCATGAACAATACCCTGTTAGGTGTACTCCTTCTCTTTCGTAGAGAACCTGTGGCAGTAATAGCAGATATAAAGCAGATGCTCCACTGTACTGTGAAGACCATTGGGACTTCCTCAGGTTTCTGTGGTTTGAAAGTAATAATCCTGACAAGAAAATCAAAGAATACTGCACATGTTTGAAACAGCCCCTCTCCAGCAGTGTCCATATGTGATTTAAGATAAGTTGCACTACATGGAGAAATGGCTCAGAGGCTAAGCAGTTTGCCATGAGGAATTTTTATGTAGACGACAGAATCTCCTACTTTCCTACTAGAGACAAAGCAATCACCATCCTTAAAAAGACAAAAATGTTGGCAGAGACAAGCATCAGGCTGCATAAAATTGCCTCCAACAGTCATGCTGTGATGGAAGCCTTTCTTCCTGAAGAAAGAGCTGAAGATCTCAAAGACTTAGAATTGGGTGTAGATCATTTGCCTGTGCAGTGTAGCTTAGGGCTTATTTGGGACTTGCAGACTGACAGCTTCACCTTCTCTGTAAATCAGAAAGAGAAGCTGTTCACCCATCAGAGCATTCTTTCAACTGTGAATGGCCAGTACAACCGCTGGGGCTCGTAGCTGCTATAACTATTCAAGGAAAGAGTCTGGTAACAGATAACTGTCTACTGACAAAAAGGATTGGGATTGTCTTTTACCATCAGAAAAGGAAGCACTGTGGAAATAATGGACAGATTCCCTTCTAGACTTACAACAGGCCTTACCTCCCAACACTCAATACAGAGTGTTCTGTATTCTCTGTGTTTTCTCTGATGCATCAACTTCTCATCTCAGCTGTGGCATATCTCCAGAAAATTGACACTGAGGGACATAGCCATGCTGGGTTTATGATGGGCAAATCCAAGCTTACCCAACCTCACAAAGATGCTTGTCTTGGGCTTTGTGCTGCTGTCCTGGGAGTCAAAATGGCAGGTGAGATTTTACAAGAATTAGACATTGAGATTCAGAAAGTAAAGTTTTACACTGACAGTAGAATTGTGTTGGGATACATTCACAACAAAAGCAGATGATTCTAGGTGTATGTTGCCAACAGAGTACCTCAGATTAGGAAAAATACTGGTCCAACATTGGCACAACATCAATCCATAACACAATCCTGCTGACAGTGGCACATGCCCTATTCCTGCTTCTCTCTTGAAGTGTACCAACTCTTTTTTAGGTCCTGACTTTCTGTCTAAAGATGGTACAGATGATCCAGTACAACCATATACCTTTGATCTTGTTGAGCCCAATGCTCATTGTGAGGTATGTCCACACATTACGGCATTTATGACCAAGACTACAGAAAGCCATCTTAGTCCACAGCGATTGGAGGGTGCATTTCCTGTTCTGAGATGTCCTTGGAAGAGAAACATCCTCTAATTATTCCTAAAAACCACCACCTTGCCACTTTCTTAATCAGATACTACTGAAAAGGTTGCCCACCAATGAAGACATTTAATTGAGGGAGCAGTCAGATCAGCTGGTATTTGGATTACTAGCAAGAGGCTAGTATCATCTGTCATTCATAAGTATATTTTCAGCAAAAGGTTACTAGGAAAACAAGAAAAGCAGAAAATGTCGCATTTACCACATGACTCATTTACTTCAGATCATCCTTTCTTCTTTGGCCTTGGTCAGTTAGCACTAGAAGAAGCAGAGAATGTCTTGTAGAGAGCAAGTTCTGGGCTATCTTGTTCACTTGTCTGGGAACCAGAGCAGTGCATATTGAAGTTATAGAGTCCTTGTCCACCTCAAGCTTCATAATCCCTTTAAGGAGTTGCACTACTATCTGAGGACCTATCAGATTTTTTCACTCTCATCTTGGAAATATTTTCATTGGTGCATGAGCTGAAACTGAATCCAAAAGATCCTACAAGGCTACACATGGATTTTCAACCATCCTCATTCATCACACATGGGCGTAGTTTTGCCAGAAGAATTCTGGATGCAGTGCTACTTAAAAAGAACTCCCCTCACCTTTCACATAAGGTTCTAGTCACACTTTAGTCTGAAGTTATGGCAATAATGAATTCCAGACCTCTGGTATTGATCTCGTCAGACCTGGACATGCCAACGATGGTCACTCCTACTGCACTTCCAACACAGACGTTAGAGCCAGTTTCTGCACCTGTGTATTTGACCTCAGTGATCTCTACAGCAAACATGAAAGGAAGTGCAGATCATTGCTGACTCATTCCTGAAAAGATGGAAACAGGAGTAGAAGGAAGTGGCAGGGAGATCACCCTAATCTGCTAGTAAGAGATGTACAGGGATTGTACAATGAAACTGAAACACCTGTCATTTTAGTGTGGGAGGTTTCATGGCTAAATTGGACCAGCCTGGTGGCCAATCTTCATTAATTGCTCATTGCACCAGTAAGAGCAGAGAGTGAAGGTTCAATTAGCAAGTAAGAGCACAGTTTTGCTCAAAATATTGCAATGCACACAACATTATGGGTGACATACCAGAGTTCAAAAGAGGACAAATTGTTGGTGCAAGTCTTGTTGGTGCATCTGTGACCAAGACAGCAAGTCTTTGTGCTGTCTCAAGAGCCACGGTATCCAGGGTAATGTCAGCACCACCAAGAAGGACCAACCACATCCAACAGGATTAACTGTGGACGCAAGAGGAAGCTGTCTGAAAGGGATGTTTGGGTGTTAAACCAGATTGTTTCCCAAGACAAATTGACGCTGTATTGGCCACAAAAGGATACCCTAGTACACCATACTAATACATTATTGTGGTCTAAAACCAGGTGTTTCAGTTTTATTGTCCAACCCCTGTAGTTCTTCTCAAAGTTGCTTAGGTCAATACAAATGAAAGGCCAACTTGAGTAGTGGTAAACTACATAGGACAAAATATGCCAGATGTTGTATGGGGAATCTTGGCACTGGAGAAAATCAGAGGCCACTAATGATCACTGGTGAAGGTATGAGGAGGAAAAGAGCTGAGTTTGAATTGAGTTCCTAACATTAGCCAGTAAAAGATCTCAGTTGGAAAAGGGCTGAGTTTGAGAATGTTAGATGGGGAGAAGGCTGAGTTCACTAATGTGAGCTGTTAAAGCCATCTACTCAGGCCTTTACTGCAGCTAGTAAGGTACCTTAGCTAATTAAAACCTAGAGTGCTAAATTTATAGAAACAATAAAAAAAAAAAATAGCTAATCTCTGTATGAACATGTTTTGGAAGCAGTGTCCTTGTTGTGAACAGTTGTTCAACAATCGTTTTCTTGAACTATGTTCATATATGTTAAAGAAAAAGCATTTGTTTTCATTTGGTTACTTTATTTAAATAAAAAAAATCTAATCTTTTGACTCAAAATAAACTGTTACATTTTTTGTAGGTTAAATGACAAAGTATTTTTACATCAGTTCCAGTGACCAAGAGCATGATAAGGTTTAAGGCTCTTTTAAGACATCTGGCTCAACGCATAATTGTGCAGCAAATGAGGCCCAAGACCTGCCACTGTAAGCCTCTGAAATGCACTCATCCTCAAAAAAAAATGTTACATCCAGAAGGAATCAACTGAGTACAATGCACAACTGCACTTCTGTCATGCCAGACTGTGATGGAGTCACTCAGAATGGCAGCTGGTTATCTTTAGTGAGTCCCTCTTTTGTCTTGGTATAGACAATCAACAGATCCGTGGTCAACGCCAAGATTAATTATTTGTTGTCACACGTCCAGAAGGCCTGGTGTCATTGGAGGTACAATTTTGATGCCAGATCACCTGGTCTTCACCTCTACAGGCACTGTGAAAGCCCAACATTGCATTTAGTGAGGCTCTGCAGCCAGTGGCTATAACATTACTGCACACACATTCTGATGCACTATTCGAACAGGATAATGCTCATCCATATACACATACACATCTCCAGACCTACTCCTGATTGAAAATGTGTGGGATTCTCTTCTATGCATTACCAACATTCCACTGAGAAAATTCAAGCTGCATGGGCTACATTATCACAGGACACCATTAGGAACCTCTACAACTCCATGCCAAGATGTATAACATGTTGCATTATTACTGACACCTCACTGAAACACTACTTAGGTTCTATCTGAGATATTTACATATTCTGTGACAACCTCTTAACAATTTCGCAACTTCTTAATTTGAATGTTGAACGTTTCTTTCTCCATATATGTCAATCTCAGTAGAAAGACCTTAAAGCTCAAAACTTAATATCTCAAAACTGCTCTGAATGCAGATAGAATCTTATAGGGGATGACATCTATATGTGTGGCTCAATAAATATTCCCCATGCCAGTCTACATTTTTAATAATTTATTGTTCCTAATAACCTTTATCTTCCTTCCCTAAAGCATTGCAGTCCCACACTTCCTTCTGGGTGCAGCTATTTTTTTGACAATGAGAGTGTAGTGGGATTGGAACTGAGGGACATGGTGTTTGCATATCAGCACCAGCACGGCCTGTAGCTTGCGATGCTTGGTTGAACGTCCATGTTGAGTAACAGCCTATGAAGGAGATCTAAGTAACAGCATTCAGTAAACTGAAATGTGTTTTTTAGGGAGCCGTGTGGAAGTACAGAGCAGATACTTTCAAAGCCATGGTGGAGAAGGGAGGGGTGCCTGTATTTGACCCTCATTGATGTGAGTAAACTGATGAATTCTGAGGAGCTTTGGTGCGTCAGTCAGAATTGGAAATGAGCAAATGAGAGCATGGTGGAGGAGGAAAGCACAAATTGTTACGTTTAAATAGCTCCCTTTGGGAATTGCGTAGCTTTAAAGACGTCCTCAAACTGGAAAAATGGTAGTTAGTTTATACAGGTACTGCAGGCATATAGTACACACACAGACACAGTCACACACTGGGTTTAATGTTCACTTGGAGGGAGACTGACTTGTCATTCTGTGCACACTACAACACCCTGCTGTCATGACCTTCAAGGACACTCGACTCCCATTCAAACGCCAATTAAGAGTAATCCTGTTGGTAAATTAAAAAAAAAAGAAAAAGAAATCCTCTGTGAATTTAATAACAAACTCATTAGCCACTGTTAACAGGGCGGAACTGCCTTTTAATTAGTGCAGCACCTGATTAATGTACAATTAGCAGAAGCCAGATCCAAGTTGGTCTTCTCCACTTTGGTGGGATTACAAAATAAACAGAGGCTCAGCTGCTGCCTCTTGCTCTGTTTGTATGTTTCCTCTCACCAGTTCTCTCTCTCTGGTGGAATTTCTACGGCCCTTTATCCCCCTTTACAGCCATGCAAACATCAGGCAGTAGATGTGATTTTAACTTTTGAGTGATTCTGCATAAATGTTATGATATGGACAAAAGACTAACGAAGATAGTTAAAGCCATTTTCACAAACTCCAAAAATGCCCAGAGATTCAGGTCTGGATACTGTGTTTTGTTTTGAACTGACATGGCATCCAATACATTTTTTTTTTTTTGACATTTTTATTTATAAATAAATCAAAAAGTGCTTTTATAACTGATGTTTTCAGAGAGAAACTTTACAGAAGTCAAAAATACAAGGTCAACAACACATTAAACAAAGGATAAAGACATAAACCCCCCAGTGAGCAAGCTAAAGGGCGACAGTGGCAAGGAGGGAGGAGGAAGAAACCTTGGGAGGAATCAGGCTAGGGGACACTGGACTGTAACATGTCTGCTGTATTACCAAGGTGAACTAAAGTAATGATAAAGAAAACAAGTAATTATGAAGAAAACAATTTCTTGTGAATTTGTATATATGAAGTCCAGTGGCAGTTAAGTGTTTAATATATATATATATATATATATATATATATATATATATATATATATATATACACACACATACACTATAATTAATATAACTGAGATTTCTTACATACCAAGCCCAACCTGATCAACCTGTGTTTCTCAGTTAACACTATGAGCACCTTGACCTACTGTAGTAACTTGATCTTTGCAGTAACATTACATGACCACACGAGGGAGGTGTTGCTACAAAATACATTATCATCTACTTTGACATGAATGTTTGTTCAGCCCAAATCCCATCATAAAACTCATGCATGCTGATCACCTTTGTCTGTGGCTTATTAAGATGCTGATGTAACAGCTTAGACCATTAGATTCGGATCACAGGTCAAAACTGACCCACTGCAGGTCTCTGCCATGCACCAGCAGCCTATGGTAGTGTGCGTTTATTTTATTGATGCTGGGAGACACATAGTATTTTCAGTTGTGTACATTAGCATGTGTTTTAATGTCAGATCATAGGCCCAAATGAAGACCAGTCCTTCTGCCACTCAGTCAGCCAGTCCTGACAGTTCTTGGCTAAAGTGCAATAATCCATATCCAAAGCCTTCTGGGCTTCTGGAAGCCTTCCACTGGTGCTCAGGCCTTCCAGTTGGCTGTTAGGAAGTGACAGTAGTACGGTATGGAGGCAGTAGTATGTATTGGCGCAGCCTGTCTGTCTCTCCACTCTTCTTCAGGGCACAGACTGGTGCCTGGTGAACTCGTTGTCAAATTCTGACTCCCTGTGGTGGTAATAGCTCTCACTGGACGAGCGAGCATACGACACCTCAGGGGCTTTCCACCATGTCTCAGCCTGCTTCTTCAGCTCAGGTAGGACATCTGGCACCACAAACTGCTCCAATAGGAACACTACAGGCAGCACAGTGAGCAGCAAAGCCCAGCCCACCATACCCATCCAGTAGGAGAAGCCCAGGCGTGTGAGGTTACCTCTGATTTCAGAGATGTGCTGATTGGTGAAGAGTGCCCAGCTCAAGAGAAAGAAGAACCCTGTGGAGAAGTATTAGGACATTTAAGTGTGGAGCTGCTGTATAAAGGCCCTTAAAGACTCCATTTCATGGAACAATGAATAAACTTTCCCACTTCCCTCATTTTTCCCATTGTTTTATGATGTTTCATTCTACAGCAGCTTAGCTCAACAAATTCCTATATGGACAAATTTACTGGGACACCTGTTTTCCTTCTTTTGTGACAGTAATTATCTCTACTGTCCTAGATTTTGGAACATTGCTGTGAGGATCTGATTGCATTTAGTGGCAAGAGCATTATGCTCCAGAGAGTCCTATTCTATTGGCAGTTATTCTCTACAGGGACTAGACAAGCTGTAGTTGTGCATTTGCACAACTGTGCAACTTAAACTAGCTGAATATTTTACATAAACCTTATATGTGTGTGTGTGTGTGTGTGTGTGTGTGTGTGTGTGTGTGTGTGTGTGTGTGTGTGTGTTTCTGAAAACTGCACACAGCCTATTCAGAAGATGTATTGCTCAGCAACCACTATTGACACATTTAGTAACTGTTGTTTTGAGAATGAGGAACTTAAGTATAGGCCCACACACAAAAAGGGGATCAGTGTACAGTGATGCTTGAAAGTTTGTGAACCCTTTACAATTTTCAATAGTTCTGCAGACATTTCTAAAACTTCTTTAGTTTTTACTTCTGAAAGTAGGTAAAGAGAACCAAAACAATCTAATGATACAAAAAAACATTACACAGGCTCACAAACGTGTGTTTGGAATATTAGACTTTGATAGATTTCTGTTCTTTAACTAAAACACTCACACCTGATTGTCTCCTATTGGTTGAAGAGACATGACACTATTTTTATCTACAAGTGATCTGCTAATGCTAAAAGATAATATATGTTTGCCATTCACAGATATGTAATATTGCATCATTAATAATAAATAAATAAATGAGCACGTGCAATATTTTTGTCTCGTTTGTTTGATTTGATGGTTCTCTTTATCTACATTTAGGACTGATGAAGATCTGATGAAGTTTTGGGTCAGTTTTATGCAGAGACATAGAAAATTCAAGTTTCAAACACTACTGTATGTGTGATATGTTAACACTGACCTGTAGGGACAAGTGTGATGAGTAGCAGCATGGTGGGGTAGAGTGCCTGGCCCGCCATCAGTAAAGAACGTGTGTTGGAGTAAGAGCGCACTGTCCGGGATGTCCAGCAGAAAGCGAAGACCAGGCACAGAACTCCTGAGCTCAAAGCCATAAGAAACGAAAGAGCTGCAAACACCCTCTGAGCCCCCAGACCTGTTCAAATCAGCATACAATCAATTACTGCAAGAAATGCTGTTAAATCTCACTGACACAGTTATGATATTAGATATGTACAGAATTACAGACAACAGCTGTTTACATTACAGCATAACAACTTTCCATTCCACACCACAGATTTACTCTAGCAATCAGCATAAATCTTTATTATACAGGCAATCAATATTTATGACATAGCTGTCTGACTTGCCATTTACAGGGAAATGACAAACAGCCCCAAAGTGACTTCTGCATTTGTCACCTAAATGGAAATGAGTCCAGAAAAATCACATGAAATGGTCTTGTATATTCAAGATCCCCTCTGCTTAAAGCGAAGAAAAAGTGGAACATCCCACAAAAACGTTTGAAATGCTGCAAACACAGGCCTGAGCATGTCAGCCTGAGTTAAGGCCTCCAAAACCTACACTTTACTTATGCTTGAGTGAAGGGTTGCAGCAGCATATCTGGCAAAATAAAGGAAAATAACCATCTTTCTTTAAACAATTCACATTCTCAGCCTCCTGAGAAAGCACTGCTCTGAGACATCTGCTGATTACAGAGATGCTCATTCATTGGCTGAAAAACACTAATTCCTAGTTCAACAAGCCAACACCTGCAAATCTTTCAAAATGCCCATGATCCATGCCACTTCGAATTTCCTCATCCTCTGGAATTTCCTTTCACCATTTCATCTATTAAACTATTCATATTTGGGAACATAAACGTGCCTACTATTTATTTCACCGTGTCTATTGTTACAATTTCATTTTATAAATATTAGACACTGCATTAAGATGACAATGAAAATATGTCAACATGCTCATGTGGGGCTTACAGGGGTGGGATGCTTCCCATCAATACAGCCCACTATAGTATCACTTGGTTCCCATTTAGGCCACATGTACAGTGTACATCCTTGCCCATGTTTTAACCCTCTCCTGGTCTCATCACTGACCCTAGTGGGCCCATCTTGGAGGCTGAACGAGAGAACTGTGTAATGTACAGTGCATTTGAAAAATTTTCACAGTGCTTCACTTTTTGCACATTTTGTTATTTTACAGCCTTATTTCAAAATAGATTACATTCATTTTGCCCTTCAAAATTCTACACAGAATACCCCACAATGACAAAGTGAGACATGTTTGTTTGAAATCATTGCAAATTTATAAAAATAAAATAAAAAAATATAACATTCATAAGTATTCACAGACTTTGCTCAATAATTTGTTGAAGCACCTTTGGCAGCAATTACAGCCTCAGGTCTTTTTGAGAAGGATGCTACAAGCTTGGCACCTGTTTTTGGCAAGTTTCTACCATTCTTCTTTGCAGAACCTCTCAAGCTCCATCAGATTGGATGGGGAATGTTGGGGCACAGCCATCTTAATATATTTCCAGAGATGTTCAATTGGGTTCAAGTCTGGGATCTGGCTGGGACACTGACATTGACAGAGTTGTCCCAAAGCCACTCCTTAGTTATCTTGGCTGTGTGCTTGGGGTTGTTGTCCTGTTGGAACATAAACCTTCATCCCAGTCTTAGGTTCAGAGCACTCTGGAGTAAGATATCATCAAGGATGTCTGCAGTACATCACTGCAGTCATTTTTCCATAGCATGATGCTGCCACCACCATGTTTCACTGTAGGAATGGTATTGGCTAGGTGATGAGCAGTGCATGGTCTCTTCCAAACATGATGTTTGGCATTCATTCAAAATTTCTTTTTGTTTCTCATGGTCTGAGAGTCCTTTAGGTGTCTTTTGACAAACTCTAGATGGGCTGTAATGTGCCTTTTACTGAGAAATGACTCCCATCTGGCCACTCTACCAAACAGGCCTGATTGGTGGAGTACTGTAGAAGTGGGTGTCCTTCCATAAGGTCCTCCTCTCTCCACAGAGCACCACTGCAGTTTTGACAGAGTGACCATTGGGTTCTTGGTGAGCATCCTGACCAAAGCCCTTCTACCGCGGTCACTCAGTTTGGCCAGGCGGCCAACTCTATGAAGAGTCCTGTTGATTCCAATCTTCTTCCATTTACAGACCACTGTGCTAATTACAACTTTGCAGCAGACATTTTTCTCTACTCTTCCCCAGATCTATGTCTCAATACAATCCTATTGCAGAGGTCTACAGATAATTCTGTAGACTTCATGGCTTTGTTGGTGTTCTGAAATGCACTTTCTTCTATGGGACCTAATATAAACAGGTGTATGCCTTTCCAAATCATGTCCAATCAACTGAATATTCCACAGGTTTCCAATCAAGCTGTAGAAACATCTGAAGGACGATCAGTGGAAAAAAGATGCACCTGAGCTCAATATTGAATGTCCTGGCAAAGACTGTGAATAATTATACACGTTACATATTTGTGTTTTATTTTTTATGAATTTGCAAAGATTTCAAACAAACCTTTCTCACTTTGTCATCATGAGGTATTGTGAAGCACTATGAATTCTTTCTGGATGCACTGTAAACACACATTATCAGACAATACAGAGCAAACTGTACACTGATAAAACTGAAGGTTCTCTTTAGTTCTTTTGAATGGTTTGGTTGGTTTACATACTTTTCTTTTAATGTTTATTTTTAAGACACTTTAAATTTATTAAAAATAAATGAATAAATAAATACATAAATAAATAAAGGTAGTATGAAGGGCTCTTAGAAACATGTCATAAGATATAAATATAAATGATATGTCATTTATTTGAATGTTCATATTTACACGTTCAGTGTTTGTTACATGAAGTACCATCCCAAAGTTTGGACACACTTGGATGAATGAACTTTTTATACTGACTTTAAAATCCTGAGGCTAATTACAGTATACACTATATGGGCAAAAGTATTGGGACACTGAGAGTATTCAAAGAGTTTATTCTGCATTTGTTGGAGTAACTATCTCTACTGCTGTGAGAATTTGAACTTAAGTGTGGGGCAACATACAGGCCCTTAGGCTTGGAAATGAAACTTCAATATAATGAATGTATCCCATACTATTTCTATACTGTATGAACCAAAATACTTTATTAATATTTAAAAACAGATCAAATCTCTACTGCTAAAGGAATTATGCCTGTTTGTTGTGTACTTTTAAGTACGGTTAAACAGTTCTATTGGGTTTATACTGAACTGGTCAGACAGGTTATTTTGTAACGTTTGTTTTTCCTTAAGGTTTGAAGGGTGTAGGTACTGTACATAGGAAAATTCAAGCTAAGAATGTATGAAATATATGGTTAAAATGGTTCAGATAAAATTCAATAAAGTAACATTTTAATTAGCATTCAATTTAAGATAATTATGTATTTAGACATACAAGTATATACACACCAAGTATACAATAAAATAAAAATACCATCATTATATAAATTGATATATTGTCCAGCAATCATTAGAGCTGGACAATATATCAATATATAGATCTTTATCGGGATATAAGCAGAGCATTATAAGGGCTAAAGCAATCATTTATATTGAAAATTAAAGTTGTAAAGTCCTGTTGTTTCAGTCTTGGGGGGGAAAAACTTTTTTCTGCCCCCTCACTCTGCTCTGCTCCCCTCCAGCACCACTTGCATTCTCAAATACTCACCATGGAGAAAACATAAGACAGAGCTGGACTAATGATTTAATGTGTATAAATAAGAAATTAAGATCAAATTCCAATGTTTTTAAACATAGTGAAGACCAGGGATTTCACAGGCTATCCTAATTCTTCACATTGTACTTTGCTCCTGTTCACATTATATATTGTATCATATACATATTTTATATCACTCTTCATTTCAGAGACTGGCACTAACCTTCGATGCCGTTTCCTTCAGTCCAGCTGTCATCTGGACTTGACTCGTTCCCATTCACCCACAGGCCCCTCTCATCCAGCCAATGAGGTGTCCAAATAGCATAGCTTATACACACACAGCCCACCAGGCCCAGACATGCCTGAGTGAATCGGAAGCGACTTGTGGAATCTTCTAGCTCAGGTCCTTTCATTACTTTCCCCTCCAAAGTCAACAGCTAAAACAGATAAAAGGTTAAAAAACAAGCTGTATGTTGCATAATTTTACAAAATAATCACTGTTAATAATCCAGATTATGACAACTAATGAAACACAGTATCAACGTACTCCAACGAAAAGGTCATAAATCATAAAGGGGATACAAAGGGTTCTCTGAGCTTTGCTATAGGAGAACCTCTTTTGTAATGGAGATGTAAGTTTGTACAATCTTCATTTTTAAGAGTTTGTATTAAAGAACATACAGAACAATATGAAAGATCTGTCTTACCTCAAGGTGAATCCAAGTCGGAGTAAAGTGATGGTGGGTTTGAGAGCCGGGTAGGTTATAATACACACAGGAGAGACAGAGCTGTGATCCGACTAAGTTCACACTGACAGTGAGAGTCAAACAGAAGGCAACACATTAATCAAACACACACACACACACACACACACACACACACACACACACACACACACACACACACTTCTCACTTCCCCCTCACACTGGAGATTTCCCTCTGCCTACAGTGGAGACCTTCTGTGGGTGGAAACTCCCCTCTAAAACACCCACAGGACCGAACAGTGTGGTTAAATTCCCCAAGAAGTCCACCTGACGCAGACTGAGGTCTCTAGAGTGAAACTGTGAGGTGTATTATTATTACATATCGTTACAGTATGAACACTGTGCTCGGTCTTCTTTTGACATTTATAAAGGGTGGGCTAAATGAGAGGGGTCGTTCAGCTGCGTCTGTTTCCCAGTACTAATGAGTAAGAGAAACTTGCAGTAGGGTCCTGAGATCTGTAGTGAAAATGCTTTTTTATATGTCATATGAATAATGATGTAAATAAGTAAGACTTCCAAGCAAAAGTTGAATTGTTACAATTTATTTTACAAAATTTTACAAAATTAAAATTTCAGACTTTCTTTGTATTATATTCATCCTAAACAAACAGCAGTCTAAGCTCATGTACATGGATTCAGAGGTGATTTTCTTACCTTCACATATTTGTTTAAAGCCGGGGTTATACTACATGATTTTTACCCCAATTTTCGTTACTATTGACAGTTAAGAAAGAATTGTCTAGTGTGTGAGGGGCACAGACTATGACTTTTGGCCTCTTGATTGTCCTTCAGACCAGTCCACGCATATCAAAATTTTTGTCCCATAATTTAGTCGCGTATAATGGTCAGTGACTCAATCTGAATGGGTTTTAATTTTAAGTTCCACCTTAAAAGATGCAGCAGCTTCATTCTGGCACTAGTACATGTCCAATACCACAGCACAAATTAAACTAGTGTGAATGGAAATTTCTAACCATAGCCAACATCTTCCTCGTATGAAGAATAGCTTTCAATATATTCTGCCTATTTGCTTCCCTGACCTCAAACACATTTTTAACAAAACATGGAATCAGTCCTCTGCTTTTCCTTACTGCTGCAGGTATCATTTAAACTGTGAGATTCTGTATTAATGTGATGAGCCATGTAGTTAGACTCAAACTGTTCCATGTGAGACATAAAAAAGAACGTGCCACTACAAAAGTCAACAGCAACATCCCATAAACTGATTGCAGATTCAATTAGAGACACATAGAGTAAGAGTAATGTAATGTGTAATCCTGCAGTCATCACACTGCTGTAAATACCATTCAGAACTAGGGATTTTTTCAAATGTAATCTGAGTACTTACTTTACTCACTGTAAATGATTACATGTATGATTATTTTTGTATCCTGATTGCGTAACACGGTTACATGTATTTTGTTTTGTGTTAATATGGACAAGGTTAAAAAAGCTTCAATTTCAATAATGTTTAGCTGCATATATAGCAGGAAAAATAAATCTATTTCTAAATGTTCTAAAATTTTCTCTTATTTAATTCCACATTTTCAGTCCAGTCCCAGACGTTTGGACCCTCCATGGTGTACTTTCAAAACTGATTAAATAATGAACAGCATGATTTTGGTGATGTCACAAAACCTTTGGTTTTTCAATGGATCAATCTTTAAATAACTATTTTGTAAATGGTTCTTTATAGATTCTCTTTTAAACTTTAAAGTTCATCATAAATTAATTAATGAATTGATATTTTTAATATTATACCAATTTAGTAAATCAATTTATTTTTTATAATACCCTTACATTCAAGCCAAGAACCTGAAGGATTTATCAGATTTTCTAAAAAAGTCCAGTAATGAAATGTAATTAGATTTGTTAAAAAAAATGTGAAGCTGAATGAAAAAATGGAAGAGAATTAGAAATTTCTATGAAAAGCGTAAACTATCATATATTATATTCATTTAAGCCAACATGCACTTCCTGGCCAAAAATATCACACACTCTAATATTTCATTGGACCACCATTAGATTACGGCATGCATTTACTGTGACATTGTTTCAACAAACCTCTGCAATGTCACGACATTTATTTCTGTCCAGAGTTGCATTAAGTTTCCCCAAGATCTTGTGTTGATGATGGGAGGTTTGGACCTCGTTGTTCAGGTCTGGACTCTGGTGGCCAATCCCTGTGTGAAAATGACCTCATGCTCCCTGAGCCACTCTCACAATTTGAGCCAGATGAATCCTGGAATTGTCATCTTGGAAAGAAATCCATTGATGGAATAACCTGGTCATTCAGTATATTCAGGTAGTCAGCTGACCTCATTCTTTGGGCACATAACATTGCTGAATCTAGACCTGAAGAACTGTGGTAACACCAGATTATAGCACTTCATATCACTTGTATAGTAGGGATTAGGCATGATTGGTGCATCACTTCAGACACCTCTCTTCTTACTCTGATGCACCCATTACTCTGGAACAGGGCAAATCTGGACCCCTCAGACCTTCTACTATTGCTCCAGAGTCCTATATTTATGCTCCCTAGCAAATTGAAGTAATTTTTGCCAGTTAGCCTCACTAAGTGGCTTTATTAAGGCTGTTTAGTCCCAATACCAGTTCTACTGTTGTTTTTCTATGATGATTGATTTCACCAAACGTTAAGGTGATTGCCTATTACAATCACTCAGGATTTTTTCCGACCACATTCCTTGCTCAAAGATGTTTCCACACTGTCCTTCCACTGTTTAATAATACGTTGGACAGGTTTTAACCCAATTTTAGTGGTTTCATCAATCTCCTTAGAAGTTTTCTCTGCTTGATGCCAATAAATTCATCCTTCTGAAACAGATTATCATATTTTCCACAGCTACACAATGATGTGTTTCAACATGGATGCTTAACAATTGAGAAGCTACTCACTGGGTCAGTTAGGGTTAAAACTTTTTTAAATTATCCAGGTTAAATCCAGGTGGCAGTGTAGTAACAGTGTAGTGTTGTAATGTTGAAACTGATTAGTAATTTATTTAAACTCTAAATTAAATATTCTAATCATTTGAAATGGTGGATAATGAACATTAGCCGCCATAACATTACTATTGTTTCTACAATCACTGTCCATTTTATCAGTTCCTCTTCAGTGGTCAGTGTTTTAACCCCTCAGTGTCACTGCTGAACCAACCACAATTATCCAGCCAACAGTGTCCTGAGAGCATCGTCCTGTACAGAAACAGATCAACTTCTGGTATAGAGTGGACACAGTATTTACATACTCCATGGACCTCTGGTTCTTCAAAACCCAGCTGCATTTAGTTTCAGCAGATATTTGCTTGTTTGTTTCTGGTTTGGCGTTTTCTGTCATGTGGTCATGGGCTCAGAAGGGAATGTAACATCCACGCATCCCTTCTATAGTTGAACAATTAACCTAGGGTTCAAGGGGATGCCATGCAGACACATCGTTCAGTCTCAAGCTTTCCGAAACACCCCAGTAGGCTTATTGCATTGAAGAAACTATAATGAAACATCCCACTATACTACCTCCAAAGAACCGGTGAAGAATCAGTGGCAAAGGACGACATGTACGAAGTGTGTATGGCATGTGTTGAAATGGTGGTACATGGTGTAAATAGTTTCACAACCACCACTTTACATATTTCTTTTCTTTCATGGTGCACGGCAACATAACTGGAATGCTGTATAACATGAATTTGGTTGTATGGTTTGCAATCAGGCCACCAGAGCACACTATATCTCTGATATATACACCGACTGTGTAATCAGAGCACACTCAGCACACACTGCCTGTTTGATGACAGAGTGTGTTAAAGTACTGAAGTGTGTCACACTTGGGCACACAGTTGGATTAAGTCACCTAACTGTCTAAACACGACCTACGCTTTAACATCACCCCTGTCGCTCTCACACTCACGCACTGATGTCATACTTGATTTCGAGAGCAGAGGTGGAAGGGTTAAGGACTAGAGCCACAACTCTTAGCTGTGGTGACATGAGGTTGCTCTGTCATCATGGCAACAGGTACCTACACAGGAAAGTCAAGCCCACTCTTCACTTCGCATCACTATGATGACCCAGAAGGCTGCACACTCTTATTTCCTGTTTATGCCTCACTACTGCACATCTCAAACCAGTACTGCTGTTTTCTTGTTCTTGTTTAGTCTTTGGGAAATTTATAAAAATGATTAATTAGCGATTATTTTAATAAATTATAGCACTTTTCTATGATCAAGCTGCTTATGTTGCATGGTTGGCTCAGCATTTGACCAGTTGTCACATTGCCAAAGTTCAAATGTGGTTAAAATGTTGTTCAATGTGGAAAAAGTGTTTATTCAAATTAATATTGAATCAAGTCTTGATTTTGAAAAGTTGATAGTGTTATCAGTACACACACACACACACACACACACATTAAAATACTTACGAAAAAGCAGTGGCTACAATAAATTAATATGAAACATGTGTACAGTTAAAATGTTGCACAAATAAATACGTAGCACGGATGAACCATAGTGATTCATAGTCTGCACCCATTTAAGGAGCAGTTATAGAGTTTCATGGCCACAGGTAGGAATGACCTCCTGTGGCGCTCTGTTGTGCATCTCGGTGGAATGAGTCTTGCACTGAATGTGCTCCCGTGTCTCATCACCGTTTAGTGAAGCGGGTGGGAGTCATTGTTCATAATTGCCTGCAGTTTAGAGAACACTGCCATCAGAGAGTCCGGCTCTACTCCCACAGCATCACCAGCCTTACGGATCAGTTTGTTGAGTCTGCTGCCCTGGGTAGGGGTGGTCAGCATCCTGAATTCACCTGCGCAGGGACCAAAAGGGGAAGGGGGTGGAAGCATGCTGGGTGCAGGTTTGCCTGAAGTCCACAGCAATCTCCTGTTTTATCAATGTTTAGAGAGAGATTGTTGTGTGTGCACCCCAAGGCCAGGCAGCTCACTGCTTCTGTAGTTTGTTCATCTTTGTTGCAGATAAGACCCCACTGCAGTGGTGTCATCTGCAAACTTGATAAAGAGGTTGGAGCTGAGTAATGGTGTGCAGTCATGTGTCAACAGAGTGAATAGAAGCAGGCTCAACACATATTCTTGGGCTGTGTTCTGTGTGTGGTTTCAACGTAGTTTCAAAGTTGTTTCAATATTGTTTCAGCACGGTTTCTATGTTGCTTCTACATTGTTTCAATTTTATTTGTTGTTTAACTGTTGTTTTAATGTTTCAACGATTTCAAATTCATTCAACATTGTTTCGATGTTTCAATAGGCACAACACTGTTTCAGTTTTGTTTAAATTGTAATGTTAATTCAACATTGTTTAAAAGTTGGCTAAACATATTGTATGTAGTTTCAAAGTTGTTTTAATGCTGTTTTATAACATGAGTGTGCCTTGATAACGTTTTTTTTTCATTTAACATTAAAAATGATCTCAATGGATTTTCAACCCTGAAGGAACCACTGACATTTTGTCAAACACATTTTAACATTTTAAAGATCAGTCATGTGTTAGTTGTGTCAAGTGGTGAAATGCTGGCTAGATGAGGTCTGGAAGTACATGACCACACCTGCGGTAATATGTTTTTAAAGGAAACAGTACATGAACACAAGTAGTGAGAAAAGTGTTAACAGCATAATAAAAAAAATTACCAAACCAATAAAAGCTGGCTTAATTCAGTTAATTCTGAATGTCAGTTTAATTTTTTTTTTATTAATTGTTCAGCCCGATTTAGGAAAATTTATGAAATATGCAAATGCACAAAAAACTTTTTCAAAGCCTCAAACCAACCTTTTAGATGTAACAAAAGAACACTAACAGCCTGTAAATAAGTGTGTTAAAGCCGTTAAGTTCTGGCAGAAAACCCAAAAGCATTTAAGATTCCTGAGGCTTTCAAAACAAGGTGCTAATACAATTCCCCATTGTACTGTGTGGAAAAGAAGAAAAATTGGGAAAAGAATAAAGACTTCAAGTAAAAACCCTTGGCTGAATTTATCTCATGATTAAAAAGCACCTCAAGCAATAGAACGATAGCTTTTATTCAGCTTTGTGTATAGTTTATTAGACGTGAGGGAAAACAGCTAGTGGATCAGAATGCTGAACTCATATTTTAGCTCAGTAATAAACTGCCCCTCTTTACTTACAAAGAATTCTCCGTTCATTAACGTGCCATTATATCCTGGCTCTATCCAACAGGTCCTTAAAAACGTCCAGCTGAGTCGGGTCTTCTCCAGCAGTCAGCTCTGGCCTGTTTTTCTCTAACCAATCAGATGACTGGATCTGTTGCCTTAGTGCACCAATGAGCGAGTCCAGGCTTTCTGAGGTAGAAGATGATTGGCAGTTGATGACCACAGCGTCATCATCAGCCTCAGTACTGCTTTCCTTACAATGCACTTTTGTTGGTGTACAGAACGCACTGGGTTTCCCATCTTTATCACTGTTGTTCTCTGTCTCTGTAGTGCTCTCTGTTTGTCCGTGGCTTTTCCATTGGTCCTCTTTTGCAGTTTCACTCTCTGGCAGGGTGCTGAAACCCTGCAGCTCCTCTAAAGTTTCTCTAATTCTCTCCAGACCTGTGAGAAAAACAACACAGCAGTATAAATATATAAATGCATACATAAAACAGACCAAACAGCAGTTAATGTAGTGTACTCCATAGTTGTAGCTAAAATTCCATCATTAGAGAGGCTGCAGTGTGTAAACAGACCCAGCTGGAGGCAACGCCGCTGGTCAGAGAAGACAATCCGGAACCAGCCTGGAGAGGAACAGCTGAAGGCTTGTCCACAGCTCAGCAACACTCTGTGCTTAATAAGACACCTCCACAGACAGAGCTCCTCCACAAATGTGCATTCCTTCAGATACTGACACACACACACACACACACACACACACACACACACACACACACACACACACACACACACAATCAGGTTATAGTTCAGACAAACCAGTGCTTTAGAAAACACCTCCAGAGATCTAGAGAGTCATTGTTATTTATTGAGGAAAATAATCCAATATTACAGATCTGTGAGTGGCAAAACCTTTGCTTTCAGTATCTGGTGTGACCCCCCTTTACTGCACCTAAACATTTCCAGTAACTTTTGATTAGTCCTGCACTGATTTTAGCCCATCCCTCTATATAGTCAGCTTCACGTCAGTCAGGTTGGTGGGTTTCCTCCCATGAACTGCTTTCTTCATGTTCTTCTGCAACATTTGTACTGAACTGACAATTCGTTTCACAGTCTGTGATGAATTAGAGGGCTGTGTTATCTGCAGACATTGGTCCAGTGTTTTATCAAGTCCAGAGTGAACACAGTGTCTATCAGGAGATTTTAGAGCATTTCATGCTTCCATCTGATGATGAGCTTTATGGAGATGCTGATTTTCCTTTCCTAGGAGGACTCAGCTCCTGCTCAACATGTCAGTACTAAATGCTGACCACAAAATTACTGTGCTTGATCAGCCAGCCCACTCTCCAAGCCTGAAGCTCATAGATATTCTGTGAAGTATTGCCAAGAAGAAGATGAGAAAACACCCAACTCAGCAATAAAGATGAGCTGAAGGCCACTATCAAAGCAATCTGGACTTCAAAAACATATATATGGCCATAAGCTGATTGGTTCCATGCAGGAATTCATGGTAGAGCATAAAGGAAACTTTACATGTAATGAAAATTTGTATGGTATTCCATTATTTTAGATCCACTAATATTTATTAAAAATGAACCAATATACAAGTTTTTATTACTCAAACATCTCTTGTCCAGTTGAGAAATTAAACCCCAATCTACCCCTCATGTGGGGGTATATTGACAAACTGATCAGGCAGGCTGGCTCTGTGGTTGGCACAATGCTGGACTCTCTGGTGCCAGTGGCAGAGAAGAGGACTCTGAAAAAACTGCTGGACATTATGGACAATGCCAGTCATACTCTACACACTGTCATCAGCCACCAGAGGAGCCTGTTCAGTGAGAGACTGCTTCTTCCCAAGTGCAGGATTTAATAGACTTAAAAACCCTTTTGTCCCGCACGCCATCAGACTGTACAACTCCTCTCTGGGGGGGAAGGAGTGCTAACAGGAGGATGGAGGATGGGAACGAGTAGGAACCAACCAGTAACCCACAACCCGCAACACCCACTCAACAACTGGATTTGGTGCAATATACAGTTCAAAGTGCAATAATAATAATAATAATAATGTGCAATACTGCCTCCTACAGGACTTTTTCATGCACTATTTATATATATTGTATATTGTAATATAGTCTCCATATTATATATTCTTTATATTTATATAGTGTTTTTATTTACTAAATTATCTCTTTCTACCTTTTTCTCTACTGTACTTATGCTGCTGCTTAACCTTAATTTCCCTGAGGGAACCCTCCCAAGGGATCAATAAAGTTCTATCCTATCCTATCCTATCCTTATCAAATAGTATTGTTACCCACTCCACTGTACTCACTACTCCATATTCCACCATCATTGGCCAGTTTTTTAACCACAGGACTGCTAATGAGCAGATGAGTGATGAACCATGTTCCTGTATCATGCATAGTTTCATTGCTAGTGTTTGCAGGTCATTTGAGTGTTGATGCCTGTCACGTTAACTACTTTAGATACCAGATTCAAGAGTTGTCACAATAAACAGACTGTTACAGTGTACAGTGCAATTCTTACTTTACTCCTCAACATTCAAGCTATTGGATATGAAACATTAATTGCAAGTACACAAACTACACACAAGTTATGACTGTACACAATTACATAAATAAACATTATTTTAGTTTTATTAAACTTTTATTTATTTAGCATATTTAAAGTTTTTATATTCCTATTTCTAAATATTCTTAATAATTGCACATTCTTTATATGATAATTACATCAGTCAAGAAATGGTCTTAAAATTACAATAATATTGTTTAATGCAAATATTTTGGAGCAATATATCATCCAAAAATCATCACAGGCCATTTCTTATGTATTTATGTATTCTTATGATGTATTAATATTGCCACAAAATAAGCCAGTGTAATAATATTGTTGCACTGTACAACTGCTAACAACTAAGACTAAACAAAAAAGATCTTTGGCTATTAAGCTGAAGATCCCTGCCCCATAAACACTCTCATACACACACACTCTGTGTCTCTCATCAGTATCAGTAAACAGTTTCTTGGCTGTGAACATGGAAGTTGACTAAGTTGAAATAATTCTCTGTAGCTACAGCGCAAGTCAACAAAGTAACTTTCAGGTTACTGATTTCTTACATTCAAAGCTTCTGCTTTTGAGAATTGAGAAGAAAGTGAATGCTTTATTTTGTCTATTGTGAGACATCAACAAGGTCCTCTCTCTCTCCAGCATTTATCAGTACAGAAATACTGCATGACTTGAGCCCAGATGAAATAGAAGGTTAAAAACTCAACTGTAAGTCACTGTTAGAAGCAAATATTTGATGCTTTATGACTGACACAAACAGTGGTAATGTTCAATATATTCTTAAATGTATGGTGATATCACTTCACAGAACTGACTGGGCTGCACTTCGGTTAAATATATTAAAGCATGTCCTCAATCATCTGAAATTTGTCCTGCATGTAATACAACACCCACATTTTATATCAAAATACAAAGAACAATCTCAGCTCTTGCCCTAAATCAATTCAACTTTGTCTTTGTACTAAAGCAGGATTGTACAGTACAACCAAACACTGTTGGCTTACATAGTACTCTGTAGAGAACTAGAGAAGAATCAGTCAGGAAGTATAAGAAGATAATTATTGTCTGTGGCCACCACCTGCAAAACCATTCTGTTTTCAGAATCAGAATCAGAATTACTTTATTTCACCAAGTATGTTACACATACAACTGTGGGATTTCTGTGGGATCTCAGTGCACCTGTTCTCGCTTTCATTTAATTCAATTGCTTATGCTTCCTAGCTGTACAGATTTATATCCCTTAAGTTTAACTGATGTTGTGTAATACTGCAATGATTGTTCCCTTAATTTTTTGAAGCAGTGTATAATGCTCCATTTAAATGTACAATCTGCAACATCTTGACTTGTGTACTACACTACAAACGGATTAGTGTGTAATTTGGGATTCATGGTGTTTTGATGGCTCTTATGTGGTACAATTCACTCCTTACAGGACTAGCACGAATTTTCTGTCCATGAGAATGGAAATATTTTCAAGAATGGAGGCAAATCTCTGGTACAGATACCCATGTATGTGCAGACAGGGCCTTAGTGTTAAGGTGCAGATTATAGTACATTGCTTAAGTACAGTAGAGGGAGTTAAACTGTGAACTGGGGAAATTAGCAGAGATTACAAGCGATCAGTAGGTGTTTATCCAGGGAGTGTTACCAGCTTAAAAGAACACGGGGTGAAGAATCAGTTCCTGAATCTGGTGGTTCTTGTATGATATTCCCGTACCTCTTTCCAGATGGCAGGTGCTGGAATAGAGAATAGCTGATGTGTCTGGGTCAGGGGAGATGTGATGGGTATGTGCTTAGTGATTTCTGGAGTGTCCATTGGTCAGTTTCATATTAATGGTGGATGCACAAATCCACCAGTCAGAAAATGAGTTTCTCAATACTTATTTATAGCCTTGTAACTCTGTATGTCACAAACTGTCTCGCCGTAAGATTGGACTGGGCAGATTTTACAGATTCAGAAAATATTTGAACAGTTTTTCTGCACTGGATTATTGCAAAGACAGGAAACATTAAGAAGTATCAAATTAAGTGTCTGTCGAACCCAGAGGGTTAATATACAGAGAGACAGTTTTCTGTAATACTTTCTAACCCTCGGCAGCTGAGTGCTACTCTGCCCACAGGATGACTGAAATGGTTTCTGGATGTCTCATATACAGTTTATATTTCTAGTCAGTTTGTCTTAAGGCTCTGCAGATGTCAGACACAAAATAATCTGCCCCTGGTGCTGGAACTGCATAGAGAAGAAGCATGACTGATGATGGGTGAAGCATTTGAAATGGGGCTGAAAGAAGGCTGAAGAAGTTTCAGTTTCAGATCTTCAGGAATTTTTTTTACCCTAAAAGAATTTCTTTTGAGCATTTGTACCACTGAAACATCCGGAGAGATGGTCAAACCTCTGGTTGAGAAAAAGTAATGATTACTAGATGCTGTGATATCTGCAGAGGCATGAAAAATACTATTCTGCAGTAAGAGTGGCAGTAGTTTGTATTTTAAATTAAGTATGAAAACAGGAATCCCTACAAAGGTCTGGGCTGACCAGCTTGGTTGAGAGATACAGGTTAAACATCTGATATCGATGTGGTGACAGTGGCAGTAAATATATTAAACTTATAGGCTTTCTTCAAAACAAAGTCATGCAATTAGAAAAAGCTTCATGCTAACGACTGATACAAAGCTAAACATTGTAGTTTGTTATATTTAAAATTCATGGCTTAAAATTAATATGAAAAACAAGACCTGTGTTAATCCATATCAGTGCATCTCCTGAAGAAATTGATTTGCAGCTCAGCAGTGTGATGAAAGTTCCTGTGGTATAAGCTAGAAGGTGCTGCTTACACTGAGGTACGTTAAGGTGTTGCTATGGTATATGACTCTGGTGCTGGGTGGTTGTTATGGTATCCAAAGTGGTTGCTATGGTGTTGCTTAGCGGTTGGTAGGTGGTTGCTATGGTATTGCGAGGTGGTTGCTAAGCAACTACTACGGCACCCTAGGTGGTTGTTATACGGTTGCTAGGTTGTGGCTATGGTGTTTTCATATTGTTTACATTTACAGCATTTAGCAGATGCCCTTATCCAGAGCGACTTACAAAAGTGCTTTGCTGTTCACTCAGAATATCCTTAGCTAGTAGACGAGGCTTGAATCTAGAGATTCCTCACGCTTAGATCCTGTTGAAACAAATGTCTTTTTGGAGTTAAATACTCCTGAAACCGATGAGTCTTCAGTCTGCGTTTGAAGACAGTGAGGGATTCAGCTGTTCAGGCTCCCAGGGGAAGTTCATTCTACCATTTTGGTGCCGGAACAGAAAAGAGCCTGGATGCATGTTTTCCTTGTGTTTTAAGGGACGGTGGGTCAAGCGGAGCTGTACTTGAAGTTCAAAGGGCTTTTGATACAACTCGAGTTTTGACCATTGCCATCATGTATGGAGGGGCTGGTCCATTTTTGGCTTTGTAGGTCAGCATCAAGGTTTTGAATCTGATGCGGGCAGCTACACAGAGCCAATGAAGGGAACGCAGCAGAGGAGTTACGTGACTGAATTTAGTAACATTGAAGATGAGCCACGTACAAGTACATTTCGTACATTTCCCTCTCTATCCTTCATCAGCCTAACCTGCTTTCCAGTTCTATCTCTCTTTTGAGCCAAACGAAAGAAGTCTCTTACTCCTTCTTTACTGTCCAGCCTCTCATACAACTCATCTTAGGCCTGAGCCTTTGCCTTTGCCACCATTCTTTTCACTATGTGACTAGCCTCACAGTACTCCTGCTTACTTCTTTCATCTCTCTGGTTATCCCCCTTTTTCTTAGCTGCCTTCTTCTTCTGAATACTCTCCTGGACTTCCTCATTCCACCACCAACTTTCCTTGTCTTCTTTCCTCTGACCAGATGAAAAACCCAACATATTCTTGCCAGTTTCTCTCACCACCTTAGCTGTACTTTCCCAGTCCTCAGGTAGCTCCTCACTGCCCCCAAGGGCCTGTTGCAATTTTTCCCTGAACTGTCTGCAACCATCCTATGATGCCTTACTACACTTTCCCCTGGCACCACTCTACAATCTCCAATCTCTTTTAGATGCTATCTCTCGCTAAGGATATAATCCACTTGTGTGCACCTCCCTCCAATCTTGTATGTCACCCTGTGTTCTTTAATCTTCTGAAAATGTGTTCACCACAGCCATTTCCATTCTCTTTCTGCATTTCTGTCTTTCACCATACATACCCAGCACCTCTTCATTCCCTCTGTTCCCTTCACCAACATGTCCATTGAAGTCTGTGCCAATCACCAATCTCTCCTCTCTAGGGACACCTTCTACCACTTCATCCATCATACTCCAAAATTTCTCTTTCTACTCTAACTAACAACCAACCTGTGGTTTATATGAACTCACAACATTCAAAATTACTTAATCAAATTCCAACTTGAAGCTCATAATCCTTTCTGACACTCTCTTTACATCCAGAACACTTTTCACAAACTGTCCCTTTAGGATTCTCCCTACTCAAGTTCTCTTCCTATCTACACCGCGATAGAACAGTTTGAATCCACCTCCAATGTTCCGGGCCTTGCTTCTTTTCCATCTGGTCTCCTGAACACACAGAATATCTACCTTCCTTCTCTCCATCATGTCTGCAAGCTCTCTGCCTTTACCAGTCATTGTCCCTACGTTCAGAGTCAGTACCCTAACCTCCACACTCCTGCCTTTCCTTCTCTCTCACTGCCTTCTAACCCACCTTCCTCCTCTCCTCCTCGATAGTTTTCGACCTACAGTAGTCCAATTTCCACCAGCATCCTGCTGGTCAACAGCACCAGAGGTAGTCTTTGTTAACCCGGGCCTTGACTGATCTGGTATGGCAGTCATATGTGTGATCATTATAGTTTTGGCACAAGTTTTACGTCGGATGCCCTTCCTGATGCAACCCTCACCATTTATCCGGGTTTGGGATTGGCACCAGAAATACAAAAAGTACACCCTAAAGTACCCTAATGGCTGGTTCATTTTTTGCATTGAGAATCTTATATTCAAATTAACATACATACATTTCTACTTAAATGATTGCTCATTCTGGGGCTCCCAAGTAGCATAAGTGTTATCCCATCATTAGGAAAAAGGGAGCTCAATTCCTGGTGATGCCACTGTCATGCATTCAGCTGTCCCACAATGTTGCATTAGCATCAATTGGTTTGTGTATCTTGGAGCATGCAAGTCTTCACCCTCCCAGCAATGAAAGTACGGTGTGATATGGGGAGAACTAGCTAGCAGCTGGAAATTGGCATTGGCCAAATTTGGAAGAAAACTGAATAATGTCTATTTCTACACATAAAATATTTTTTGTCTGCTCTCTTGAGAATGCCATTAGCTTGCTTTGAAAACTGTTGCTTCACTTTTGGGTTGATTCACTATACTGAACAGGTAATCAGAAAACAGCCTCATTAGAGTTCCACAGTGCAGTTAGTAGCGTTCCGAGCCTGAAGTAGCAATGATCAAAGCGCTATTCTCCCGGTTACAGTAAGTAGAGCATCAAAATGAATCTGAAGCTGTTGTTTTAAGGTATTGTGACATGTTGATTTTGAACAGGAGAAAGGTGGTAAACTGACAAAAGCTGAAGCCTGATGCCTATTCATTTAGACAATGAAGAAATGAGCAGAAATTAACAACCATTACTGGAATAACAATCATGTAGCTGAATAAGTATTAATGTGAGTAAAATGTAAAGCAGGAAAAGAGAAAGCAGACTGAAGGAAGACAAGTCCTTAAAGGTGAGGCAGACATGATTAGGCTGCATATGAGTGTCCCACACATGAAATTAACCAACTGACACTGGCCTATATGTTTCTAAATCTATCCAGTTATGTAGTTATAAAAGTTTTGTAAACCAAGAGTCAGCAATTGCATGCATAGTTTGTCTATGGGTGTTCTGTATGAAATGAACCAGTACTTTGATTGCTTTTGTCCAAATCAGTTAATGATTTTGTGAACCTGAAGCATTCTCCTAGGCAACCCTAGTCTGGGAGTGCCAGACTTCTGCAGAGCTTTGAGCTCCTCCTGCTGAAGCACACCTCATTCAACACAACTGTTGATTGGCTGCCTCATCACACATATGAACTCTTTTTGCACCTGCACTTTACTCACTACTGGAGCAGCAAAAAGACTGCCCCCACTTACCTTCTCACACTACAGCTATAATAAATTCTTTACCCAGTGCACACGTAACTATAATGCAAATATATATATATACACACACACACACACACACACACACATACACACATACACACATACACACTGTATTTTCGGACTATAAATTGCACTTCCAGCCATAGGCGCACGAATACAAGGCTGCTGATATCAACTGAGCGGATAATGTAGTTTAACTGAACATAAACGAACCGATTAGTTTCCAAACGGTGCCTGTAGCGAAAAAGTGCTGATCAAACAAAACAGAAAAGTTGATTGATTGGTTTATTCATCGTCTTCCTGTGCACTGAAACCACTGAAGTCATCATCTTCAGTGTCGGGAGTTGAACAACTTAGAAGGCTTCATCCCATGTCGGTACTTTTTTCTGTGTCGATGTCAGTGTGGTGCCCTCTTCCACCCTGGCTGATCCAGCCTTCCGGAACCCATTGGTGATGGTAGATACCTTCACGCTGCTCCACGCTGTTAGGATCCACTGACAGATATGCTAACTTAAAATTAACACTTCCTTCTGTGGTTTCCAACTTTGACTTCCCACCTTTCATTTTCTGCTAAAGCGCTGCACCTACATGGGTGTGTGTGTGTGTGTGTGTGTGTGTGTGTGTGTGTGTGTGTGTGTATATATATATATATATATATATATATATATATATATATATATATATATATATATATATATATATATATATATATATATATAAAGTTTAAGTACATGTACTTTTTTTAAGCAGCTGTTTAACTACTGTGAGGGACTTGAACTTAGGTTTTTTATTCACCTGTGTAAATCAACAAACTCTGGATGAATCTGGCACTCCAGGACCAGGGTTGCCTACCCCTAGTCTAAACATATCAAATTATGCCACAACAAACCACGTGACAAATGTTCTCTATGTTTATTCAGCGTTCCTGTCTGGTGCGGGAGAAATAAAGTAAATACAGGAAGAAGGTCCAGTTTGTAGGACCAGAGCTGATTTCTGTGCAGTTACAGCTAAAGCAGTGGCAGAGAACGTATATTTAGGTTGGATCAAGGTCAGATCATGTTCTCACTACAAATGAAGCACTCCAGAGTTCTTTTGTCCACCAAGTCCACCTCTCCTAAGGGGCTTGGTGTGGTTGTTTTGTTCCACATCGGAGCACAATTACACTTTGTAATTTCACACTTGCTCAAATATACCCTACGAATGAGGTTCTGTATATTTACACAGGCATGCAATTATTTTCACACAAATTCCTAAAAGTAGAACCAAATCAAACAAATGAGACTAAAATATAACACTTGCTTATATATTTACTGAGGAAAGTTATTTAAAATTACATATCAGTAAAAAGTATGTGAAACTTTGCTTTCAGTATCTGGTGTGAAATAACTGCAGCTGAACATTTTTGATAACTGTTGATCTGGTAACTGTAGTCCTACACTTATTTTAGCCCATTCTGTACAAAAAAGCTGTGTGTAACAGTGTGAAAAATATAAAGCAGCGTCACCTTGCTGAAGTCAGCCCAGATAAAGAAGCCTGAGCCTCTATGCAGGTATGGAATGCCAAGTTTTTGCAACTGAGTTGTCACATACTGGTGTGCTTCCTTCAGCCTGCGTCTGTTTTCTGGTAGAAACACCTCATTCATCCACTCTACAAACATCAAAACAACTTTTCAGACAATCTGCTTCCCATTACAGATCTATATACATTTGTTAGGTTAATTTACCTACTTTTCCTTTCCATTCTTTATTTATCCCTCAGAATTAAAATAGGCTCTTTCTGTTACTGCTCCTTTAAGACTGATGTATAATTGATCCCTGATCTGATTGTGAAATATAGAACAGCATCTTTATCATTGCTACCCAGGGTTCAAAATGCTGATGTTCAGTGATGATTTTGTATCTCTCAGCTTGTCTGGAAATGCATATGTAAAGCATGTCTTCAAGTGGTGTCTTCAAAGCACAAATTACACTTATGCAAGAAATTACAATTCTTGCAATACGCTGCATCCACTGTACTGGATATATGTTTTGTCTTATTTTTTACATTTTGTTACACATAAGGAAGAGACCTGTTGTCCATCAAAAGAGATGTTTACCAACCAATTAAACAGCAGTTTAGCCCCACCCACTGCATTGGGAAAAAATACCCATGTCTGATTTAGTCACTGATTAGGGATGGTTTTGAAATGAAAATTTCAATATTAATTATAAATAAAATTTACCTATATTTTTATTAATCTTATTCATAATAAAAATCTATGAACATTTTACTGAGTTTTGTTTTTGGAGGCATTACAAACAAAAGACAGCACATATGTATTTTTCAGCTGAAACAGCTAAATTGCTAAATTACTATGATTCTGTATCAGCCAATACAACATTTTAGTACTGGTATGGGGAAAAGTGGACTTATCAGTTATCTAAATGCTCTGTATCCCAGCAATCCATTAAATATAGTGAATAAGGCTGCATTCACACAGCAGGTAAAAGGGGGGCAAATCTGATTGTTTTCATCATGAGACCGGGATGTGTTACCTGTGTGGCAGCAACACGCACACTGCTTCTGACACTCTCACGTCCAATTTGGGCCCCTTATATATGATACCGAAAGCTAAGCACATGAGGTAATAGACCTCATAAATCTTTGTGCTGATGAATCTTTTGAGAATAAATTAAAAGGAAAATCCAGCAACTGCTCTGCATTTGAAGGTATTTCAAGGCAAGCTTGCAGCATCAAAGGAATATTAAAAGCAAAGTTTAAAGAAATCTAATATGGGAACCAAGTGGGTGTGTTCAAATAATGTGCCTAAACACATTCTTCATGATAAGCCCAACTATCACACACTGAAACTCCTGGACAGATTCTGTGATGTTGGCAAAGATGATCCTGAATCTGAAACCTCCAGAAGTGGAGCCTGTGCGCACACATCAGTTTATCAGCATAAACCGTTCAGACAAATGTTGAATATAGGTCACAATAACGAGACAAGAAAAGAAAAGAAAAAAAAAAGATCAGAATTGGTGACAATCAAATTTGAGTCGCTTCACCTGCTGTATGAATGTAGCCTAAAATACAATGAAAGAGCTAAATTTAGAGCATATGTACCTCTGTCTCTCAGCAGCTGAGCAATCTGCTGTTGGGTGGGTCCTGCTACTCCGTGAAAGCAGCCCAGTTGATCCAGAGCCTGCACCAAATCCCTGTTCTCCGAGTACAGAGTACCCACACGCAGACCTGCCATCGCAAAGTCCTACACACACAACATAAAGCCATGGGGATTTACGCTTGTGGGCTGTCTGCTGTACAAAAGAAAATTCACTCGCTTTGGACTTACTTTGCTAATGCCCCACAAAACATGAGTTCTCTGAACATCTGGCAACCTGAGGACAAATGTTCTCATTACTACAAGAGAGTTCTTTCTTAACACTATACAGAAAAAGTATATATGTTCATATAGTAGAAGCGTTTGTAAAATCAGATCAGATTAGCAGTGTTACCTCTCCAGACTGAGAATACTGCGAAAAGACTGATCCTCATCAAACACTGACAGCATGTAAACCTCATCCACTATAGCGTGCAGCTCATGCCTACAGAACACCAAAACGAGAAATGCAGAGTGTGTAAACACAGGTAGCCTGAAGTGGTGCTTACAAATCCATTACAAAGTGCCTTTGATTTAATAAAGTGGTGACATTTCATGACTTTAATTCATGTGCTCACTGGATTTGACTGATGAAAATGGTAAACAGATACTTCTAAAGAAATAAATAACACAAAAGTTTTGTCATGTGCTCGTCTTAAATTAGTGCCACAGTAACATTCTTGCATGGCTAATTCCAAGAGTTAAGGTGGAGAATAACTCCATTCTTACTGGAGCAGGGTTGTTTGTGGCTCAGAGTAGTCATTAGCACATGGAGCTTAACAACTTCTTTCAGTAGAAATAATAATAGATTTTAATGGTTAAACAAGCTTAAATGAGTTTAAATGAGCAAGAATGTGACAAGAAGGGTCTATCTGTAGACCGGCAGTACAGCACACAACGTTATTTAGATTATTTAATTAGACCATTATGAAATAACCAATATATATTTTAAAAACTAATAAAATAAATATAAAATATAAAATAATTATTTTGTTTGTCCCACAGAACAAAACTGAAATGGTGGATTTATGTATTGTAAATAAACCCAAAAATATATAACAGCCAGCTAAAAAACTACAACACTCATTTCACTTTACACTTAAAAGCAGAATTACTATGTAATGTGTTCACTTAGGAACTTTAAAATGTCTTTACAGGTCTCTCATTAGGGCAGGAAAGTGTGACTCGAATGAACCAGGGGTTCTGAAATGCGCACTTCTATGGGAATGATAGTGTGAGTCTGACACTGAGGGGGGCTGAGAGTGCAGTATTGCATCTCTGTAGCTTGATACTGCTGGATTCATGAACACAGGTATGATCTAGGGGGCGCAAGTCAAAGCAGTGCAATTGCTTAATGTAATGTATTGCTTAACTACTAATGAAATTAGTGAAAATTAAATGTAAGCTCATCACAATAATATCCAATCATACAACACAGGGGATTGTTAATTTCAACAACATTAAGTATGTGCACAGTATGTTTATGGGTTCATTCGAAAAAGAAACAACAGGCAGGGAATATTTGAAAAACTGACTTTTTGGCAAAGTTCAGAAAGCTGGTCATCTCTTCAGCTGAGTAGATCTCTCCCAAAGGATTGTGGGGGTTGACCAGGATGACTGCTTTCACACTCACTCCCTGCAGAGCACAGAAGAGCTCATTCACTCTGTGTATGTCAGCATATGAATTTTTATATATGTGTGTGCATGAAGCTACGTGCTCCATGAATCACCTCTTTCTTTGCCCGTTCAAGAGCACGCTCCAGCTTTTCCGCAGTCAGATGGAACGGCCTGTCATCATCTTCGCTGGCCTGAGAGTAAACAAAAACTAATGATGCATAAAAATCACACCATTAAACTAACAGCCCACAGTGGGTACTGAATATTCAGTGAATCCTCGATAAGCACCTTACTGTCAAGAGGCACACAGTAGAGCTTTACCCCACTGTACAAATCAATGTCCTCTGTGATCACACCGTAAAACGGGGTTGGTATCAGGATTGCATCTGTAAAACACCCAAAACACAGAGAGTAAACTACACATATTGGAGTACATTATCAAAAGCTTGGGGACACTTATTTAATTGGATTTGCAACTTCACTGTTACTGTGAGTTGATCAAGGGATATATCTATCAAACCACACAAACTCACAACCATTTAAATTCATATGTATGTCTTTGTCGAGACATATCAATCAATCAAATTGATTTGTATAGCTTGATTTGTCACAGAGCAGCTTTACAGAAATATAAAAAATAGAAGGTGGCATATACACTGACGGACAAAAGACAATACCGCAGCTGATGGCTTAGAATGTGGATGCCAGAAGGATGGGAGATTCCATTTCCAAAGTTTTGCAAGCGTTTAACATTCTAAAAGTCAGTGTATAAGGAAAACCTCCTTCATGTGTCTTTTTGAAGAATCTTTTAATGTATCTATATGGCACCAAAAGGGGTTAATCTCCATTTTAGTACTAGAACCTTGTGTATAGCCAAAGTACCTGTTATTATACGAATTAAGTGCCTTTTGAACCAGTGTCTTAGTCATTAAATAGTTTTCCTTAATGATTTTTTTTTCTGCCGTCATCAAAACATGTTAGAAATTTGGTCCATTTGGTTGATTTAAAGTGGCAAATGTGTTGTTTTCTGATGTGATTTTTATTTTTATTGGATTTAAAGTATTTAAATTATTTAAACTTCCATTCACAATCAACCACAGCTTGCAGATGCTAGTTTACATCCTGCACAAACCCCACATTTCTCAAATGGCAACTGTACAAGAGAAGGAAAAAATTCATAGTCATGGTAAAATATTTTACTAGAAGAAAATGATTATATTTTGATTATTATAACTATATTATATAGTTAATAAACCCTTCATAAACAGAAAATAGCTTAGATAACTTAAAAAAGGGCTGAACAGGGGTTTAAAATAGATAAACAAAAAGAAAAAGAAACAATAAAGGTGATTCTTTTTTCAATTAAGCCAAAAATAATTGATAAAGATTAACATAAAAGATGAGATGAGTGAATTAGTGAATTAGAAAAAGTCAAATAAAGGATGATAATCATTTGTAATAAAAAGTAATACAATTGAGACAATATACAAAATTTGCATTTATTTAACATTTTTATATTTTAAAATACATAAATTAATTGCAATAATAAAATGCATTTACTGTATGGCTGGGAATGTGAAAATATTTAATATGGAATTTTCAGCTTTAAATATGGTGGATAATTCTGGCCATATGGGATCACATTCTTACCATCAGGATCACAGAGCACAGCTGCAACAGCACAGAAGATAGAGCCGCAGCCATTCATCACAACCACCTGACACACAAACACACAAACACACACACACACCATTGTCTGTCAGATTCTGACTTATTTTCTATGAAAGAGGAATCTAACAAAAATAATTGTGCAGTTTTTGCATATTTGACTAAACTCACATTCTGGGCTTTCAGTGGTTTTGGAGAATGGCAGTGTTGGGACAGGAACTTGGCCACTTCCTCTCTCAGGCTGAGGAAAATAGAATTCATTCTAAATGTATCAATACAATTATAGTGAAGTAAAGAGTGCTTTTAACATGCTCAGCATTTCATCAAAACCCATGTGTCAGAATTGAACACACATTAACACACAAATAAAGCGAAACAACTGTTCATACAAGCTGTGGCCCTTCCAGTCCGGGTACTGCAGCAGGGATGGCTCCATGTAGAGCATGTCGGGCTGTGTCAGCTGAAGCAAAAAGCACAAACAAGTCAGAAACTTCTCCAGCACAGTGTAAACAGCAATTATCAACACTAAATTACACTCTAAAGCATGCAGACTGATGTCTAAACAATAACAGAGTAATATTCACAGCATGCTGGTTGTTACGTGTGGCCCACTGGCTCATGCTGTTGGACTCAGCAGTAAAAATTGACTACTTCAAATTAGACGTGTGGATGATTTCCACTTCTAAATGCCTCACCCGTTCCTGTAGTAGGTCAAAGCACAGCTTATTCTCGCTGGTTCCCATATTAATTATGCCCTGAAAGAAAACGATAGAAAAATGAACTCATTAACACTCTACAGGACTTGGCTCTCTTTGCTTAGCTTGAATTTAAAAAGTCTTAAAGTGGAGGTTAAGCAACAAAAATCTGATTTATGCCTCTTGTTTCAAATATAGCTAGGGTAACAAATATATAGCACTCTAGTTCCATAACACTTCAGAGCTCCATAGCACTCCACAACCCCATAACACTCTATAGCACCCCACTCTACAGCTCTGTAACACTCAACAGTGCCACAGCACATCACAGCCCTAAAGCACACTATATAGTCATAGCACTCCATAACCCTATAGTTCTATATTACTTCATAGCCCCATAACCACACAGCACTCTTTACATCCAAATCACTTCATAGCCCCATAGCACTATATAAATAAATACCACTGCATTGCCCCATAGCACTCTATAGCCCCATAGCAATTAATAACCAAATAGCACTACACAGATCCATATAATCCCATCACTCCACAACCCCATAGCACTCTACAGCTCCACATCACTTCATAGAGCCCTAGCCCTCTATAGATCCATACCATAGCTCCATATTAATTCATAACCCCATAGCACTCCATAGCTCCATAACATTACATATCAATTCATTAACCCATAGTGCTCTACAGAGCCATGGCATTCCATAATCCCACAGCACTATATTGTCCATAGCACTCCATAACCCAATAGCACTCTATAGTTCCATAGCAATTAATAACCTCATAGCACTCCATAGCTCCATAACACTCCATATTAATTCATAACTCCATAGCACTCTACAGCTCCATATTAATTCATAACTCCATAATGAAAAAAAAAATCAGAGCAGCCTTGGCTTTGAGCGAGTCACATTAAAGGCCACATGTGAACATATAGGCAGGAAATCAGTGAGTTTCAAGACAGATCATCAAGACAGTGGCACAACACGAGCAGAGGTACTAACCTCCGGATTGCTTTTCTCATCATGCTTGTTAGCATGGTACTGTGTGTATCCTTCCTGCAGAATTCCCTGGTGCTGCCTGATTCTGTTGCCTCTGCGGGACAGGTAGTGGCTGTTTTGTGGTGTCTGATGGCCCCTCAGCATGGTGGGTGTAAAAGGGGCTGTACAAGGGCCATGGGACACCCCCTGCTCTGCACGTGGAGAAGAGAGATGCACAGAAAGAGATACTGGTTCTGACACTGTTGCAGGCGCAACTGGGTTTGAGTCATTGGTGTTAATGCTGGTGCTTTCTGCTGTGCCTCTGGCCGCAGCAAGAGCCCCCGTAAATAAAGAAAGAAGACGCAACTCATGCTCCCTGTCCTGTTGAGCCCGTCTCTCCTCCTGCTGTTCCCTGCGTTCCTCAGCCCGTGTCTCTTGCTGCAGCCTGGCCTCCTCCAGAGACAGATATCTCTCCTCCATCACCTGCTGCCAGCCAAGGAAATCTGCCAGCGCTCTCTCCAAAAGTCTCCCCCCTCCCAACCCTCGACCTGCCCGTCGCCGCTTCCTCTGGTGAAACAAGTCAGATCTTTTAGGATCTTCCATGTCACCATGGACCCCGTCTTTAGTCACTGTGGGAACTGTTGCTGGGGAAATGCCTGCACCGGAAGAGCCAGCCATGTTATGGTCACTAAAACCTAGGAGACAGAAAAGTAGAAAATAAGGTTTTGGAACTAGACATGAAATCAAACTGGAACAACTAGAAACAACAATCTTTTTCAAGTGTTTGCTTAAAGCAGCTCTCCTTAAACTTTCTTAATTCAAACTCATGAGTTCATGAGTGAGTAGAAACACTCCTGTAGTTCTTTAGTTACTGACTAATAGTCCACATTGTTCTTCAATGGTCAGGACCCTACAGGACCATCACAGATCAGGTATTGTGTACTGCAGTGACACTGATATGATGACCATGTCAAGAAGCTAATAAAGTATGCAGAGGAACAGATGGACTTCAGTCTGTAATTACTGTAACTACAGTGTGCAGTGAGTGTAGGGAAAAAAAGAGGTGAAGACAGACTTGCAAAAAAAGTCTTAAATTATTATTCAACACAGATTCTGAGGTAAAGAATTTGAGATCAGTAATAATGTTTGATGACCATCAAAATCTGCTGCGACAAATCTGCACATACAAATCTGATCACACAAGCTGCACACCTCTCTCACCATCAAGATGTTTTTCAACTTGCTTCTCCTCAAGCATCATGGCCTATTTCTTTTGTTATGGAAATTCTAAATCTCTCAAGTGTGTACTAATATTGTTACCATACTGTGCTCAGTTCCCAAACCGCTCCTGTGCTCTAAAGTTTACAAAGTGAATAGGTTATATATGAAATGGAACTTACATAAGTTCTTGGGACAAAGAGCAAAGTCCAGAAGTGTCTGGGACAGGTCAGAACAGTGTGTCCCAGTTCTAATCACAGCAAGCAAAACACTGCATTGCTTTCTCTGCTCTCATAAACTAATAAATGGCTTGTTAATGAGCTGGAGAGGTGCCATATATTGGAACTGCCATGCAAGTGCCTTACTGTAGTCTTACTGCAGTCCAAACACCTCTATTACTATATAGAATGACCGGTATACTAGCACATGAACGTCGTAATTGTTAAGTTTGATGACCTTAATTCTTTCCCATTAAAATACTTTAAATGTAACATAATCAGCCTTAATTCTTTCCCATTAAAATACTTTAAATATAACATAATCAGCCTATTTCCATAGGGACCTATAATTTCCATGACATCACAAGTCACTGAAGACAGAATCAAAAGAATTGTTGTACAAATAGTTGTGCCCAGAAGGAAGTGTGGGATTGCAATGCTATTGTGAAAGAAGATAAATGTCACCAGGAAGGATAAATGCTTGACATTTAGACTAATACTGGCAATATTTATTGAGCAACACATACAGACAGTAAAACTATTTGATACTTTAGACAAAATGCACTAATAAGAATCAGATGGAATTAGAACAAATATGAGTAACTTAATATATGATGTACGTGTGGGCAACATAATATTTAGTTTTATTGTGATCATTTCTTTTATATTGATAAGTGAGGATAAGCTCTGAGGACAGTGAGGATATCATCATTGACAGCTCTGGTCAACAACTGCGCATTTCATTACAGAGGGGTCATTCATATGGTTCATGTGGTGCAATCTACCACTGTCAATGTCTCAGTCTGGTGCCAGACAGATTCTGGAGTGGTTCATTGCAAGACGTTAATCTGACCCAACTCTCAGGTGTACGGGGCAGGTTGGACCAGTGATTTAATCTGGGATATTCATCAGCTGCAAGCAGATGCCATCCCCGCCGCTGCACACAAATCTGCCCTGGCCTGAAGCTCACCACCTTCTTCTCGCTCTCATCACCAGCCAGAGCAGAGAATGTCCTCATGTGGCGTGCTGTGATGCATTTCGGTGAGCTTCGGCTTCACCTAGCGTGGAAACAACCTAAACTATCCCAAAAAGGTTTCAGACGAAAGCAAACAAACTCCAGGTGTGAAAAGACCTGCGGTGAGCACCGAGCAGGTCCAACGAGTGCTTAGAACTGCGAGTCGTGTGCTCATTTCTCATGATTGTGAGACACTGCAACCAAAACTGGCTGGGCAATACCGGCCTGCTTCTGTTCTACGCTGCACTGTGACGTCACATACTCTGTCTTTGCGCCTCACGTCACGTGATCCCACCCTACAGTACCTGAAGGAGAACTGCTCCCGTGAGCGGCGGCGGCGGCAGGAGGCCCCGCCCCCCCGTCTTCCTCCGCCTCTGCCGCGCCAGACTTGCTGTCGGGCTCGCGCTCGTCCTCAGAGCCGATGTGGTAGATGAGCTCGGGCGGCGCGTGCTCGGCGCTCAGCTCCTCGCGCTTGATGTCCAGCAGCTCCCCCGGGTTGGACAGGCGCGCGAAGGCGAAGGGCTCCGATCCCGAGCCGCAGGACACCAGCAGCCCGGGCAGCAGGCACTGCGGCTGCGCGGGCCGCCCGGTCAGCACCCGGTCCATCACCTCGTAGAACTTCCAGGCCCGGCCGGAGCCGCGCGCGCTGCGCTGGTTGTCCTTAATGCGCCGGTACTCCAGCTTCAGCTTCTTGATCTTTTCGCGGCACTGGTCGCCGGTGCGGTACACTCCTCTGCCGTGCAGCGCGGCGGCGATGCGCTTGAACACGTGCTGGTTCCGCAGGCAGCTCTCCAGCTCCGCCTGCACTGACTCGTCCGACCACAGCTGCAGCAGCTCCACCACCTCCGGCTCCGACCAGTTACTGCCGCGCTCATACTTCTTACCGTGGAAGTCCATCTGACTTACGTGTGTGTGTGGGGCACTGGGGCAGAGGGGTGTTACAGCTGCACGTGCAGCCCCGCAGCAGACACACTGTTTACATCCGGGTTTACGGCACATGCGTGCTGCCCTTATTCCGGGACAACTTTGGCCCGTGATAGTGGAGATGGGGGGGGGGGGGGGGAGAGATTCGCTCGTACTAGCTGCTGTTTTTGACACTACAGCGCCGTCTAGCGACACACTCGAGCAGTTTCAGAAGTGTCTCTTGGACTACAATTAGTTACTGACTGAACACACAATCATAAACACACATGCACACAAACATATACATACACACACACACACACACAGTACTGTGCAAAAGCACCTAAAGTACCTAATCATATTATTTAAACTCCTGTCTCAGAGGTAAACAGAAATACAGCATTTCTCATTCTGAAGAAAGTAGCTGAAACTACTTTGAAGAACAAAGCTTAGTTCCAGATTCAATTTCATCACCAGCACACCTGAATTCCACAGCAGGTATGATGTGTTTGGTGGTCTTGAACATTGAAGAACAGGGTGAAAGGTGGCTAACAATGTATGCAAAGTAACAGATGGACAGCATAAACAAAGTGCTTGTGTGTGGTAAGTGGAGCTGATGAAAATGAACAGTGAGTGTAGAAACAAGGAGGTAGTCATAATGTGGTTGATTGTAAACCAGTAAAACAAATCAATTTCAAACAGTAACTGTGCTGTGATTATCAACATATATGTATACTACCAATCCAACGTTTCAGAACCCATTTTGGGTGTTATAAGTGTTATTTTACTGGTGTTTATATTACATTACCAAACTGGAAAGTTTTCACAGCACTTCACTTTTTGCACATTATGTAATAGCCTTGTTGACAAAGTTGAGTTGCTGTTGTTTTTTTTTTTAATTAAAACAAATATAATGTACATAAATATTCACAGCCTTTGCTCAGTACTTTGTTGAGGCACCTTTGGCACTTACAGCCTCAAGTCTTTTTGAGTAAGATTCTACAAGCTTGGTGCACCTGTTTTTGGGAAGTTTCTCCCATTCTTCAATTGGATTGGAAGTGTCAGTACACAGCCATTTTTAGATATCTACAGAGATGTTCAATATATATATTCACCGTATATAAACTGGTGTGTACCTTTCCAAATCATGTCCAATTAACTGGATTTACCACAGGTATCCAATCAAGCTGTGGAATCATCTGAAGGATGATCAGTGCAAACAAGATGAGCTCAATTTTTATTGTCCTGGCAAAGACTGTGAATAATTATATACGTTATATTTTTTTGTGCTTATTTTTAATAAATTAGCAAACATTTCAAACAAACATTTCTCACTTTGCCATCATGAGGTATTGTGTGTATAGGTTTGAGGGGAAAAAACATTTTTGAATAAGCCTATAACAATAAAATGTGCAAAAAGTGAAGCGTTGTGAACAGATGTGTGTGTGTATAATATAATTCAATATAATGATAATGTGAAGTAGTTTGGGAGGAAAACTATACAAATTATACTAACAGAACAAACTCATTAAGAAGGCCAGTTCTGTCTTAGGAAGCCCTTTAGAGCCAGTGCAAAAGAACCCAAGGTGGAACCATGGAAATGACTCCCACCTGACTTTTTTTTCTTTTAATTGATAACATAGATATTATACTGTATCTACTAAGCTATACTTTATCTATTTCTTGTACCGAGTGCCTTGCTATCCATTTGCTGCTTAAACTAATCTTAAACCATACAGAAGAACAAAAACAAGCAAAAAAAACAACCAAAAAAAAATACACACAAAGAACTGGGAGTATATTGAGTCATGTGGTGAATCTGCAGCTGGATGATCCTCTGTACAAAGATACAAAGAATAAAGTGATGTGACATGATGTGAGTATAAAATATTAAGGATGTTAAACAGTGACACCATAAACTGTACAACCAGTAACCGCATAACCAAAACTAAACAAATATTTATTTTAACTCTGATGGCTGTTGGAACAAATGATCTCCGAAGTCGGGCAGTAGAGCAGTTCAGTGACTGCAGCCACAGAACAAACTCCTCTGCTTCATGATTATGGTGTGTAATGGGTGACTGGCTTTGTCCATGATAGAAAGCAGTTTGTCTGCAGTGCTTCTCTCTGTTGTCAGAGAGTGTAGCTTCACGCTGACCACTGACCTGGACCGCATGAATAAATACTCGTTTGGTGGCACTGAGCCGTTATGTATTTCTGTAAGACTCATAAGGTTGGATAGTCATGTGACTCAGCCCTCTCCCTGGGGCTGAGATCACAATAAGAATTCACAATATTAAAAGACAAGTGGAGTTGTGTTAATGTGTTATGCATGGCCTCTTGCACCCTCTGACTACACCCTGTGTATATGTATCAAATATACAGTGTACATAATCCCTTATATGATGTATGTACACATCTGTTCTGTTATATAAGCAATATATTGAACTCACCAGAGTATTTAATGTAATCTGTGCAATTGAGAGGTGTTCTTTCTGTACTGTCCTGGTGGTCAAATTGCCTTGTGGAAGGCAGCAATGAGCATGAATTAAAACTACAGGTCAAATACTTGTGATAAAGGAGCATGAGATGAAATGGGGCTTAAAGGGAGGGCTATAAGACGTAAGTTGTTCAGAGCACTGATGGCCTGGAAACTGAGAGCTGGTAGGTGATAGAAGGTTTAATGGTCCAGCAAGGCTTTCACCTTCTGTTCATAAGGCCTATTTTCCATTTGAATACTATTTTTCACCTAAAGTCCACTTTTGTGACGTTTTATCTGGATCTATGTATCAAAACTGGCCACAATTAAGACAATAAAGGTCTTAAAACCATCCATTGATGTAAAGGTTCTTCACTCTTACACATCTTTTGACTATCACTAACAATCCAAACGTTCTTTTAGATGAGGGGTATTTAATTAAAATTCAGGAAAGGGCATTTAGAGCACATTTTGGATGCAGGATAATAAATACAGTTCCATAGCCAGCAGTTTCCTTGGGCTTTTTAGTTTCTCCATGGTTTGAACCCTGTAGCTGCACAGTACAATGTGTAAAGGATTATGTGTGAAAAGACAAATAGAAATGCTCTAAAACTTTAATTCATTAGTTTAATTATTGTTATTTCACACTAATTTACATTCAAAGTTAAAAACATCTTTACTCTCTCCTGTAAAGTCACCATTTCGGAAAAATGCATTTGAGTGCCTCTGATTACAGGAGATTGTTGATGTTTGGGGCAGTATTATTAAAGTTCAAAGAGGTTAATTTTTGTTTTTCAGAGGTCTTGTTAATGAATACCCATAGGCTTTTAGTTGTAAAATCATCTGAGCAGCATGAAAGCTGGTCTAAAATGTCTGACTGGAAGATGTCAGGGGGCAGTGGGTGCCCACTCTGTTTCCTGAAGCCATAAATGGCGTTCCACAAGGGTCTTCTCAGAGATCCATTCAGTTTACTATATACTGTAAGTATAAATAAAATAAATCAATAGTTTGCATTTTACACAGATAACATCCAATATAATCATGTGTTAATCATGTGCACTAATATTGTGATGCACTAATATTTTTATAGCCTGTTGGTATCAACTGTATTATTATTCATAACCTGTGTCTCTATTAAACAACCTTCATAAATTCTTCAATATTTATACTAATGAAAATCTGTAATCCCAAACATATTTTAAGACATAATGAAACACCAGGATATATCTGTATAAAATATAAGGTGTTCTTTTTTGAGTAGGGTTCCATACTGGTGTAGGATGTGTTCTCGTGGCATGGGTTGGGTCCACTGATCCACCTAAACACGTCAATGACTGGTGCATCAATGTGTGATGAAAAGGAGCAAAGGAAGAAAATCCTTGTCCAGAATGTAAAAACGCACCTGAGAAATTTGTCCAAGAAACTGATTTTTACTTTCAGAACCTGGATGTACCCCCTTTGGTGTGTTGAGTTGTTAGCCCTCAAATCCTCCACTACAGCCTACAGAGATGTACGAGCACCAAAAATACAAACACAGCAGTCAGTAAAGTAACACTTGCTGACACCATGTTGGTACTCACTGTAAATTGCCACTCAGAGACAAGTAGGACTGGAGCTCTGTTTCACACTTGAAGGCCAGACCCACAAAATGCCAGCACTGCACAGTAGGTTCATTTGGCTTGTGCTTGACTTGTCCCTGAACCTTAATAATACACAATTTTCCTCTTTCCTTAAGTTACTAAGCTATTATAATAATGTGTAATATTTGACTCAACACTATCATTTAAATCACTAATACCCGTGCATCTCAAAAAATGTAATATTGGGGAAAGGTTTTTGTTCATAATTTAATTCAAAAAGTGAAACTATCAATTTATAAAGTCTATTCATGAATTTTATATTCACCACATTTAAAGTGTAATATTTTAAGCCCTTTTAATGTTGATACTATCTGATTAGTAACTTACTCAGAATGGCAGTACAGTTACTGGTCAAATAGAGTGAATGTGAAAGCCCCAATCTTTGTTGTAGGAGAGGCGAGGCTCATCAAGCGCTAATCACATGGGGTTACTGGTTCCTGGGACATCTTGGACTTCCTCATGTATGTGGTCATCAAACCTGAGCCCACTCCTGTTCCTGTGCCAGTGGTGCCTGCCGACTTCATGTCAGCAGCATCCACTGCTCCTACTTCAGTTCCTGTGCCAGCAGTCCCAGCCACCACTATTCCTGTGCCAGCTCCCAGAAGGTATGCACTCACTCACTGCTCCTGCTCCAGCAACAGGAGTGCCTGCTGTCCCTGTTATGCCATCTCCCAGAACTGTGGCCACACCTGTGCCTGTGGCACCTGCTGCCCATGTGCCTGTGTCTGTGGAGCCAGCCACACCTGTTTCTGAGGTGCCCGTGTTTGCTCTGAGGCTGTCTGCTCTTGCTCCCAGATTTATGCCCAGGCTGACCTCCCAGACTAATCACACTTTGCCAGTCCTGGACATTTACCCGCCTTTATTTTTGTGCCTGTGTCTCAATTTTGGTAACCATTCCTGTTAATGTTCCTGTCCCTGTTCCCATTGCTAGTTTTCCTGTCCTGATGTTTCATATTTTTGGGTCCATACACTTCTCCAGCTCTAGGGGGGTGTTGATTTATGCCCTGGGAGTTGCACATTTGGGAGTGGCCTCCAGTCAAGTTTCCCTGTTTTTCTGTTTTTGTGTCTTGTTCTCACATGTGCTTCTTGGCATATGGCTTTGTTTAATTTTCATCCTTGTCTCTGCCCAGGCTCTGCTTTAGTCGCCCTGCCCTCTTGTTATCTGTTCTAGGTGTGTCTAGTCTGTATAAGTAGCTCTTTGTCTTGTTTTGTGTGTTCGTCGCTGTTTACATGTTTGCTCTCTAGTCTGTTTGTGTTTAGTCTCCTATCTGTTTACTTATTTAGGTTCATGGTTCATTTACTTTATATTTGGGTTTGTTCCATTAATAAACCTCTTACTCTTACATCCATCTGTTATATCGGTATGAAATGAAATAGAAACTCCAGCTGTGAGACTGTATTATCTATCTATCTATCTATCTATCTATCTATCTATCTATCTATCTATCTATCTATCTATCTATTATGAAGAGAATGTATTTTTCTGATCTCTCTCTCTCTCTCTCTCTCTCTCTCTCTCTCTCTCTCTCTCTCTCTCTCTCTATTGTTTGCACGATGGCGATAATAAAGACAGGTGTGTCAAGAGAATGTAACACTCTCGGAGCCCCTGTTGCCCCTGTTGCCCCGCTCTGGTGCAGCTCTGCTCTTTTCTCACTAGGTGGGGCGAGCAGCTCGCGCTGCGCCGTGGCGCGCGTGCCGTGACGCACTTCCTGCGGTGTGAGGGCGGATGTGTGCGGGCTGTAGTTCAGCGGCTCAGCGCGGACACACCAGCTCACACGCAGCGAGCCGGCGATCACACTCACTCCTGTGCGCGCGTGCGTGCGTGGGCGTCAGTGCGCGTGCGTGCATATATATATACACACTTATATACACACAAGTGCGCTCGTTCACGCGCGCGCGCACGCGTGTGTGTGTGTATGTATGTGTGTGTGTGTGTGTGTATATATATATACACGTGTGCGCTTATTGACGCGCGCGCGCGTGGGGGGAGTTTTGGACACACACAAACACACACACACACACACACACACACACACGCTGTTGCAGTTAGCGGTTCCTGCTCTGGACAGCGCGGGGAAGCCGCATGATGAGCGCCGGAGGAGGACGAGGCGGATGAGCGCTCGGACGGGGGACTGATCGGGACTCTGCAGGTCCTGTGAAGTTGAGCGGAGCGGTGCGGTGAGCTGAGCGTCCTCTGTTCCGTGCCTGTGTGAGTGGACTGAGTCTGTAAAAGGCAGTCATCGGTGTGTGGAAGCTCCTTAAACAGCCTGAACCCGCTCCACACACCCGGAGCGGCTGATCAGGAGGACATCTGAGAGGGAGAGCCCGCTCTGTCCTGCACAGAGCCCGGATCCCCACATCAGAGCCCTGAGACACCTTCTGTAGGCTTTCGTGTTATATAAGCCAGAGCTGAGCGGTGTGTCCTCTCTGTTTCAGCCTCCAGTGACCCTGATCCTCAGCTCTCTCCAGGACGTTTCACTGCTGAAACTCAGTACAGGTGTCTGCTGTGTCTGGCTGCTCCACACACCGGCTGGAGATGTGTGCTGGGGTTAACATCACATCTTTAAAGACACTCGGACTGCTGACAGGGTCAGGGCTTCATTTCCCCTGTCCATTCTGTCTGTCATGACCTGTACACTGCCTGCACTAATTCTGACCAGTTAAGAGCAAATGATTGTGCTTGTTTTTTGTAGAAATCTATATTTAAGAGAAGTAAAACTGCACATTCTTTAAATGCATATTGTTCCTAATCACAACCAAGTCGACTAGTTCTAGTTAGTGAAGATATCTGCCATCTCGTTTTCTACCAGAGAAGAATTTGTGCTAGATTGAGAAGCATGTTTGTGAGGATTTGATTACTTTTGAGGACAGAAATCTGTAATTTTTACTAGTTAGAATAACAGTGGAGATGGAATTACAATTGCTATTAGGTAGTTTCTACTGGAAAAATGTAATTCTAGATAAGAGAGAGTGAAATCCCATGTAAGTGGGATTTCACAGGTTACATATGAGTACTCAGATATATATTAGTAGGACCCTATGATCCCTGAGTGTAGTGTTGAGTAGTGATGATTTCACTAATGATGACTGTTTGATGGTGCATAGTTATGCACAGGGAAAATGTGGGAAAAACACCTTAACATGTTTTAATGAGGAACAAAATAAAAACAGAATTTAAAAAAAAACAAACATCCTGCTAATGTGACCAGTCAGAACGCCATTATAAATCTGTGGATCTGATATTATAGATGGTAAACATTTCAGATATTTTAAGTGAGATTTTCTACTAGGAATCTACTAGAGGTCTGCAATCTGATTTAAGCATTTGTATCTGATGTTATTTTAGGCTGAAACAACTTGCCATACTCTTCAGCAGTAGTGTTAACATTTATGGTTGTCCACAAACAGTACATCACATTTTTTCCCCTGTATTTAAAACGGCTGTAATCTCACCCACATAAGATAAAAGCCACCCTGAGTGGTGTTCTAACATCCAGTACTAGCAGTGCTGGGTTTAAATGTGTAATAAATGCTTTCACAACACACCTAGCTGGCGTCTCCAGCTCTGAATGTGACAGCTAAAGGGGCTGCAATACACCCTTAAAATATTAAATGCCTACATCTGGAAAGGGCGGCGTTAGGCTGCCTGTATTTACTGCAGGCACTGGAATGTGTCCCCATTGTTAATGTAAATTAATAAAACGAGTGTGGTGTGGGCATTTGGACAGTATTCTGTTATATTGGGATACATTTAGTTATTGTTATTGACAATGTACTTGTGATAGACAATATACTCAGCATATTTGGAATGAAGTCTGTACTTTACGAACACCACCAGTGGCATTTTAGAACTTCAGGGTTCTGGAGGAGTATTCGTCTAGTCAGTCATCATGACGGTAGTAAAACATACCAAGTGCAACATTAGGCTGTTTACTACAGCTGTTGTTCAGAACCACTAGCGCCAACGTTGCTATCATGGTGTCAGCGCGCTGGCTATGGCCATCATTCAGAATTGCTCATGCATCATTAGGATGGTTTCAACATTGGTACTGCAGCATCAACATGCTTGCTGTAGTTGTTGTCCAGAAACACTAGGACGGTGTTAACATGCTGGCAAGCTGTCAACATCACTACCATGGTGTCAGCACACTGGCCACAGCTGTTGTCTAGAAATGCCAGGGCGGCAATAGCATGTAGGCTACTGACCTTTTTCAACATCGCTACTGCAGTGTTAGTTTGCCAGCTGCAGCACTCGTCCTCGTCCCTGTTTTTATGCAAGGGCTCTGTGTTCCCTCTCATGTCATGTGAAGTTAATTAAACCTAACTCTTTTTTATTTTTTTTATTTATGACTTTTTTATTGCTGGCAAACAGCCTTTTTTTTGCTTAAAGACACTGTCAGAAGACACACAACCAGATAAATGAAGAAGTGTTTTCATTTACACTTCATTAACACTTTCTCAACTGACTCTACGATGCTTCTGGCAAACCAGGGCCCTGATTGGTTTAAATTAGACTTGAAAGTTCTGTCAGTTCCAGCAAAGTATATGTGGGTCCCCAGAACTTATGATCAACTTCTTTTCAAACGGTTGTCAGTTCCCACCCACTGACTGCCTCTTTCATCACCCAATGCCACCAGTGCTGGGAGCACCTGCTTCTTCTGAGGCTCAGCCCAGCCAATCACATCTGTATTATGTCTTTAATTTAAATGTAAAAGCTTTTTTGAGTCTTAATTAAATCGCTGCATCTTATACTTCTTTTAACATTTTTATTGCTAGTAGTACTAATTAATTAATGAATCATTCATTGATAAAGGGTTGCAGGGTTGGTATACTGCAGCATATACAGATTTATGATGGTATGAAAATTGATCCCTTTAACTTATTTACACATTTTTCACATCACACTTAAATGTATTTTTGGGTGATTTTGTGTGATAGAACCACTGAAAGTAGGTAGTAATTGTGAAGTGAAAAGACACTATGGATAGTACGGTGTGCAATTGTTTTCACTCCGCTTTAGTTAATACAATTTTTTGTTTGAATTACAACTTTTGTCTCTACCACCTTTGCACATCTAGAGGTTGAAAATTTTGCCTATTCGTCTTTGCAAAATAGCTCAATCTCAGTCCTATTGGATGGAAAGCATCTGTGAACAACCACATATTGTCCACATATTCTCAATAATATATTGGACTGGACTTTGAATGGACAATTCTAACACATGAATCTACTTTGATCTTAACCATTCCTGTATGTTTAGGGTCATTGTCCTGCTGGAAGGTGACCCTCCACCCCAGTCTCAAGGCATTTGCAGCTTCTGACAGGTTTTCCTCCAATATCTTCCCATCAACTCTGACCAGAGCCCCTGTCCCAGCTAAAGAAAAGCTTTCCCACAACATGATGTTGCCACCACCGTGTTTCATGGTGTGGATGGTGTGTTCAGGGTCATGTATGGTATAGGATTTTCACCACACTTAGTGTTTTAATTACCTAGTGTTTTGGTAAGCTAGTGACCACATCTTTCTACATCTTTGCTGTGTCCCCTATATGACTTGTGTCAAATTGTAAACAGGACTTCTATGGCTTGCTTTCAAAAGTGGTTTTCTTGTGACTGTTCCATAAAGGCCAGATTTGTGGAGTACACCACTAATAGTTGTCCAGTCGACAGATTTTCCCACCTGAACTGTGGAGCTCAGCATCTCATCTAGAGTGACCATGTGCCTCTTAGCTGCTGCTCTAATTAGTGCTCTGTTTGCTTCGACTGTCAGTTACAGTGGAAGGCCATATCTCGATAGGTTTGCAGTTGTGCCACACTGCCATATTCAGATGATTGATTGAACAGTGCTCTGAGATATTTAGGTTTTTTTTTTACTACCTAACCCTGCTTTACCCTTCTTCACAGAACCAGTATACAGTAAGAAAAAATTACACAAAGATGGACTCTTTACTAATTGGGTGATTTCTGAAGGCAATTGCTCACACTTTTATTTAGGGGTGTTGGAGTACAGGGGCGAAATACAAATGCACACCACACTTTACAGATTTTTATTTATTACATATAACGTGCTATATATTATTTTCTCTCCACAATTACTTGCTCCTTTGTGTTGGTCTATCAGATAAAACCCAAATAAAATATATTTAAGTTTGTAGGTAATTTGACAAAGTACTTTTTTCAGAGTTTGAGTACTTTATCAAGGTGCAGTCGTTGATTCAGTAGACCAACATACACAATTTCATGTTATTATTCTGATTATTTTGTACTGTGTTGTTGTGCTGCCCTGGAGTTTCACTTCAGTGAACTCACCCGTCTCCCTGCTAACAAACCACATAATAGCTTCTGCCAGCTCTACAGAGTCGCATCATCTGAAAAATCCCATCACTGTGGCGTATTTGTTGCGCACTGCCGGTAATTTGCCAGGAAAAGGCTGAAGTGCTCATAGCTGCTAAGTGCCATACCTCATATAACTCCTTGTTTGTATTTATCAGGCCTAGATGACAGCTGAAGAGCTTGATGGTGGTGGATTCCTCACGAAGGCCAGAGATCAAGATTAAATTGCTATTAAGGCCAGTTGCCATTTCTTTTTGAAGTTCCTGCTAATCTTCTCGGGAGCTATTATCACATCAGATTTTAGCCCTCACACGTACTTAGAGTGGCTCGAACAGCAAACCCATTATAACAGTAGGTCTTTCACATACTAACAGTACAGCTGCTGAGGATTTATAAATAACTCTCAAGGAAAATAGACAGGTCAGTAAGAGCTGGTGCTCAAACAGACAGATCAGTGTGTGTGTGTGAGTGTGTTTAGACAGCTGGAAAAGACAAAATTGTGTCTGAGGTGCACTTGTACTACAACACAGACAGCATATCACATATCTGATTTTTTTATTTATTTTTGTTCATGGGGTGTAAAGTGAAACAGCAAACTAGAGAAGTAGAAATGCACAGAATATCCGGCAGCTGAATAAAGTGAAAAGGCTGAATTAATATACAAAATGATGTTTTTAATGACATGATCAAATCTCAAACAGAGTAGAGTGTAGGGTTGCAGTGATCGATTAATTGGGTAATCGAGTGTTCTACTGACTTTTCCAACGAATTATTGTTTAATTGGTTAATTAATCAATTGTTTCTTTTTTAACTAAAAAATATGCAGTTGATGCAGTTGTCCATACAAAGCTGTAGTTCACTGGAAAAGGGGTACAATTTTTATATTATAGTATTATTGTTATTTTTTTTTTACTAAGCCTAACTATCATACTGTAAGTTCAGCTATATTTATTTATTATATTGAAGTGTTGTCCTACACACATTGACCTGACTGTCTGCAGTCAAACCTCTCTTAATATTCTTGCTTTACTCACAGAAAGTTAGGGATATTTTGCTTTTGGGTGAAATCTATGGAATACGTAAAAAGTTCACGCTACAATGATATTATACAGTGAAAGCAGGGCATTTAATTAGAAGCATGAAATGGTGAGTTCCTCATTTCAAACATTTTATTGAAACAAAAGCCGACAACCGTGGTGGGTTTATACCCCAACAATCAATTACAGATTCACAACGATGTCTCATGCTGTTCACAGTTTGACCATTTGTCTTCTGAGGCAAGGCTGTGGCCCTCTGGTCATGGAGGTTCTGGGGTACATAGTTATGAGCCTGTACACAGTTGATCCCACTGGTTTTCTATGGGATTCAGGTCTTGGGAAAGTGCAGGCCACTCCATTTGAAGTACCACAGTCTGTAGCAGCCATTGCCTAATGATGCAACCTTGATGAGCTGGAGCTTTATTGTCCATGAAGATGAAATTAGGCCTGTGTCATTTATGCATAGGCACAATGACTGGATTATTGATGTTATTCAAGAAGTATTGGCTTGTCAAAAAGTGTGGGGCAGTTCTGTATTGACTAGACACAACTGCCCACACTAACACCACCACCATCAAAGGCTCGTCTGGCAAGAGGATGACGCCCGTGCCTGGTATTGTGGTCAGGTACCCTTACAGGTCATCTAGCACGCAGACCATGCTGATGTAATCAGTTTCCAATAGTCTGACGTGACACTTGGGTGCCTCTCCCCTCCTTTAAATGTGCCTGCAGTCATCCGGTTCCACAGGGCACTGTTCACAATGAAGCAGTCATCAGTGTGAGATGAGGGTAAAAGACGTCTACTTCTGTGCTTTTATGTGACTCTTCCAGTCTCTGTATCTCTGTTGCAACACACTGTGATACTCTAAGTTCTGTGGCCACTTCTGTCTGAGAACATCCTGTTTGAAACCTCGTAATGGTGATGAAATGTTGATCATTTGTTAAGTGATGTCTTGGTCTGATGATGTTAAAATGTGAACGAGGAGGACTGTTTAAATATCAATCCTAATTGAACCAGCAAATGTATTGGTTGATTCACGGAAGCCTGTTGTGAATTTTGCTGGTAAGCTCCTGGTTGGAGAATAGGTTAGAGAAGGTGTGCAGAAAGTACTGAAACACCAAACAGCTGGATATATGCATTCAAATGTTTAGAGAAGGTCCATTAAGTTCACCTTAAGTAAAGGTTCAAGTAAAGGTTAGAGTGCATTTCAGGTTAATCCAGAAATTTCACTGAAAGCCAAATATCCCTAACTTTTTGGGAATAGTATATGTATGTGTGGGGTGTGCTTGTGTTTGTGTTTGAGATTCTCTAGGAGTCATTTCAGCCCTTGTAGAATGAGGTGTATGTGTATTTAGTATGTATTTGCTGGGTCTGACTAAAATATAAAGTTACAAATAAATAATTTTACAGACATGAATACATTCTGTCTGCTTACCTCACCACAGTAAGATGAAATTCCACCTTAAAATAGCAGCTACATTGTGGCACTTATAGCTTCTACTCCATTTAAGGTGGAAAGGAAGATTCCAGGCTACAGAATAACTTCAGTCATATGAGAGCAGCCGTGATTGCTTACAGTGTGAAATATTATACTGAGGTTATGTGCTAAGATGGTTTCATTATCAGAGGCAGAACCAGCAGAGCGAAACATTTCCTTGCCTTTTTTAGTGAACATCTTGGGAAGCTTCACTGGAGTGGATTTTGAGCATGGAGCAAGCGTGTGGGCAATATGAGGGACAGATTTTGCAGGTGTTGCTGTTGAGAAACACTGGGAAGCAGGTTAGATGAGCTAATGGAATTATGACTGATTGTTGTATCACATTCAGAACTGAATATTCTACAATTAATATTCCAAACTCACTGGTGGGATCCTTGATCTTTTCCCTTTCCAAGCAGGCCTTGGTTTTCTAGGCTCAATGCTTGGGGTCGTTGTGCTGTTGGAAGATGAAATGACGGCCCATTTTAAATCCTTGATGGATGGAGGTTTTGGGCAAAATCTCCAGGTAGGCTATGCTATCCATCTACCTGTGGATGTCGACCAAATGGCCAAACTCCTTGGCTGAGAAGCAGCCCCACAGCATGATGCTGCCACCACCATGGTTGACTGTAGTGATGGTATTCTTGCAGTGCCATCTTCTCACCAAACTCCCTGGGTGTGGTTGGCAGCAAAGAACTTGATCTTGAACCAGACTGCCGTCCAGTCCTTCAAGTGATCACAAGCAAACTTTAGATGGGCTTTGACATGATGCTTTGAAAGTAAAGGTACCTTTCCTGGAACAGAGACAATTGCGGTGGAATATGTTACTGGTGATATTTATTGAAACCACTGTCACCATCAGATCTTCATCCAGTCGTGTGAAGGTCATGGGTTTTAATACCTTTAATACCTTATTAATACTTGAGGAAACCAAAAATAATTCTGGTAGTTTGAGAGGTTGACCCCTGGTAATCTTTGAAAATAAATAAATAAATAAACAAACAAACAAACAAACCGTGAAATACCATTCCTGCATTTCACATGTCCAGGCCCACCGACAGTTAACTTTAAATATGTTAACCTGCAAAATCTGCCGGTGGTTCTATACTACTTGGTGGCATTGTACAATGTTTTTGAATGTAGTATATTTTCAATATAGTGTATATATTCAATATTGAATAGTGTAATTTGTTTGTTTTCTGTTGTGGTCAAACATTTTCACTTCAGTGCCTCCCTTTAGTGAAGTAGACACTTTAGTATTCATGTGTGTGTGTGTGAGTGTGCGAGCACACATGCAAGTTCTTAATGAGTCACCGTGCTACACAGGTCTTATCCCGACAATGCGAATGCGGGTCATTAAAGCTCTGTGTAGCGGTGTGTGATGAGCAATGATAATTACTGTTCCTCTCTTCCCCAGAGGACACACTGCACCAGTTTTGCCACAGAAACCTCTGAGCTTTGAACTCCTCTTTGGTCTGCGTACTGCATATTTACACATTTAAAGAGTAGGATGACCCCTCGGTCCTGTCTGTGTTTGGAGGAGATGTGTAGCTCTGTAAACCCTTGAAGACGGAAGTCATTGTGACTTAAGTCCCACAGGTTGAATGTTATCGCTTAGATTAGAAAGGTTGTTGCTGCCGTTAAGCAATGCTGTTTAAGTATAATTGCGCACTTTCAGTGAATTATATAATCAGTTACAGTTTATATATGTGCAACATTGTTTTGTTTGAAAAATATTTTTTTTATTATATTTTAAATTCTTTTTATTTTATTTTTAACACACATATGTTGAATTTGAATGCTGTGCCAAGGTCCTGCACAGTTGTTCATTATTTTAGTGACGTAAATTCAGTACATTTATGTCTGTGTTATATTTACATTTTTAAGGTTTAATTCAGTCCTGATGCCTTTGCTCTCTCCCACATGGTGAGGTATTTAGTTTATTAATTATTAATTCAAAACGTTTGCTCTAAGAGTTTGGTCAAGTGTTAAAGCTGTTTTTGAGCCTGGGAGCATTTCCAAATTCTGGTCCTCGTGAAATAAGTGGTCTGGGGTTTGTTTCAAGCAGACTCAGGTTTTGAATTATTCTAGAATTGGAATAGAATAATTTAGACGCCAAAATACCATCTGTATTTAAAGCATGACTGTCATTAGGAATCAACAAATGCTCTAAACATAGATACATGTGTGATCTCTGAATATAATGGCGCTCTATCTGAGTGGCATCACATTAATGTCATTTAGCACTGGCATGATAATATCATCCTGGCTTTCTGACTCAACGGGACTTTACTAGAAATGCAGCCTAATTTTCCAGCTCTGTTTCATAACAGCCAGTTACAGGCAGGCTGTTTGATAATGGATCATTTGGATCATTCGTGTTTGGTGGCAATTACAGCCTTCAGTACACATGATTACCGTCAACATGTTGGCAGTGATCCAAACTCTTCTTGTTAACTCAGTTAGAGTTATGCTCTGGACACACGTAGATTGATTTTTCCAGTCTGTTTTACCGTGGTGCCGTGGCTGTAGTTTCCTTATTAAAGCTTCGTAAGCTGAAGTACTCAGGATTTTGTTTTTACAGCCTGTTTTTCTGTGTGTGTTGCAAAAGTAGCTTCGACCAAGTCTCCCAGAGCTGTTTGTATGCGTGAGATGTCATTTTCTGGAACATTTGTTTGGCTATTGATTTTTCTCTGCTCGTGATTTATTTTTTCAAGAAACGCAATTAACGATATAATCAGATAAGAACAGAAGCGGAACAATAAAGCCTAAAGTGCTGCTGTTGACTATCAGTGGTTTCCTAATCATTGGCATCATGCAGCAGTACTTTTCTGTTGAATTTGAATTATGCCTGTTGTATGCACCTCAGTAGGTTTCTGTATTTTGCTCAGATAATATAATGAACTCTTAGGCATGGATGGTTGGGTTGGTTGGTTGTTTGTATAGATAGAACTTTAATAACTTTATTTATAAAAGTAAAGTCACATATTACAGCAGCAGAAAGAGCAGGAGGTACTTAAGTCTTGTTAAAAAACTTTATAAATAGAACATATATTAAAATAAAATACAATAAACCAGCGAACATTACTTCAGCATACCTGAGTATTAGAACAGAGGTGTAGGGGTCCAGTGTCCCCTAACTCTGTATAAGGAGTTTGACCAGAAATTTGTGATCCATCCCATCCTTGGTGTTTTTGTTGTAAATCAGTACTGAGAATCATAGGATTTTAGCTGTATTTTTATTGCCTGCTACATTTCTGGTATGATGGTAAGATGGTTTGAAGTAAGATGGTTTGATGGATGAATGGATTTTATGTAATGAGGGAAAAACAGTGCTTTGTATTTGGCCTTTGTCCAGGTGTTTCATTTAAGTTAAGTTTTTGCCAATTTTTCTTTTTTGTACATCTCTAAAAAAAACCTGTCCTTTCATTATAATATTATTTATCGCTTATGTATTAATTAATTTTTTCTGGTGCCAGAACCTTTATTCTGAAATTTAAATGCTCAATCAACTATATCAGAATATCGGCTCTTGTGACGTGTAATCTTCTCTGACTCATCAGTGTTGGGGTAGTTTTTTCTAAAATGACCTGAGCTTTTTTTCTCCAGATCAGCAGACTGTCACTCTCCAGAGTCACAGAATTCCATAGTTTTTTTGATTCTTCCTCATATTTGGAATGTTTATATATGTGGTGAGGATACTTCATCCTATTTCTGCAGTTACATATATTTTATTAAAGTTAAAAACATTAAAAAATGTGGGAAAAAAAAACTAAAAACAATAGTTAAAAAAAAAACGCAGTGAAAAAATGAAATGTATAATGTAGGACCCAAATGAGTTTTGGGACTGTTCAAATCTCAAAGGATTTAAAATGATCGACATGAATTATAGCTACTACCAATCACAATAACTACACTGAGCGAGGTTTAGGCTGTGTGCAGTTCCCTCATGCTCTGCCAACTGTGAGAAAGACTTTAGTAATTGCCCACAACTCAATGCCGACTAGTAGTTTAGGAATTTTCTGAAACAACTCTGCCAGGTTCTGTTGAGTTGTTTGACAGCCACCACAGTGTTGGAGCCTTTATTCATGGTGATGCAGGAGACGTGCCTTTTTACCAACTTCATTTATTTAAAGAAGCTCATAGAATAACCTCACGTGTTTCTAGAAATGAGCATTTTGTCCTTGGCCTTGAGACATTTTGACTAGGCCTGTCAAGATAATTAAGTGACTTGTTGTACAATATGAACATGACCTCCATTATTTTTACTAACTCAAAATTACTCAATATGATAGCAAATGTATTATTTGTCCAAATAAATGTCAATTAGCGGGTATGCTGATTTTATGTTTGTTTTGTTTATTCACAATATTTAAAAAATATTAATTATATGTTCTCCAGGAGTACTGGAACAGTGAGGCCAATTACTTTATTTTTTGACATAAACTGAAAACATTTGGTTTAACATCTAAACATGAACGTGAGACAAAAGATTGGTATTTCAGCTTTTATTTCCAGGTATTTTTATCTGGATCACAATTCAGAAAATCGCACCATTTGTCTGAAGGTATCCATTTTTTACTCAAAAGTATTGGGTCAGATAAAAATCACATAGATTAAAGTGAAAATCCTTTGATTGCAAGGATTTTGACAGCATTTTGACTGCATCAAGTCTGTGCCCCCCTGACGTCACTAAACTTTTGCATGATTCATTTGTGATACTTTCCCAGGCTTTCAGTGCAGCCTATTGTGTTTTGTTTTGGACAGCCATTCCCTTCAGTCTCTTTTGTAATATGTGGTTCTGTAGGCTTTAAGTCTGGAGACTTGCATCTAAAACCTTCCACATCTTACTCCTGATGAACTCGTTTGTAGTTGTAGTTGTTTTGCGGTGTATTTTGGGTCAGCTTATTTTGCTGCATAATGAAGGATCTCCTAATCAGTTTGGTTGCATCTGTCTTTAACTTGACAGACACAATTTTTTTTGTAGACAACTAAGTTCATTGTACTGCTGGCATCACGTGTCACATCATCAAGGAAGACTTATGAGTCCGTCCCAGAAGAAGCCACGACACAACATCCACTGTGTTTCACAGACAAGCTTATATGTTTGGGGTCATGAGCAGGTCCTTTCTTTCTCCAACCTTTAACCTTTTGATAAAGGTTAATATTTGTCTCACCAGTCCACAAAACATATGAGGCTTGTCTCTGTACTTATTAGTGGTTTGCATCTTTGTGTGAAGCCCCAGTAGTTTTTGTTGTGATACCTTCACTGCTGCCCACTGGAGGTTGTTGGTGTGCAGCTAAACTGTGCAGTGGATTTGTGGCATTTCATTACAGCACATACAAGGTTTTTGTCATTAATGTCTGCTGTTTTTCTTGGCCTACCTCGTCTGTTACTGAGTAGACTAGTGATGATTTTCTTCTTCAGGACATTCCAAATGGTTGTACTGGCTATGGCCAATATTTGTGCAATGGCTATGATTCATTGTCCATCTTCTCTGAGCTTCACAATTGCTTATATCTCACCCATAGACTTGAACTATAAATACAGAGTCTGCACAGGCAAAACCCAAATCTGAGACTGCGTGCAGACATGCAGCACTATTTATTGTTTGAATAATCAATGTAACAGGACACACCTGGGCCTAATCCAACATCACCAGTATGGAGTTAGGACATCAGCTGCAGCTCTTTTCCAAAATCTTGCAACAATAGCATGCTGCCTATCAGCCTTAGCACTGTTTTTAAGCTTAACACTATCCTGAGACTTTTCTGAGATTTTCTGTAAACAAGCCTGATTTGTGCCTAAAGTCAAACACTATCAAAAGATACACAACCAGCTTCCAGGCTGTGTTATCAGTATCTTCACTGCTGTTGTACATTTAGGAGTGTGTACTTTATATATTTACTCCAGTAACAAAATGTAAATCAAGCTTTCACTTCTAGTGAAGGTAATTCTATTTAAAATAAACACTGGTTTTTTCTACTTTTGCCATCTCTGGTTTTGTTCGGTTAATCTGGATTAACAGTTACAGAGTCGTTCATTAGCTTGTCACGGCAGTAGTCTTTTAATAGGAGATAAAGCTGCTTGAGCAGCGAGGTCTGTTGTTCAGTCTTGACTAGCTCTTTACAATGCTGTTTTAGTTGAGGCAGAACCGAGGCACAGAACAGTGCTGCCAACACTGAGGCTGCTCGGCTGTGTTACTCTTTGTGTTGCGTGTACAATACAACCTTTCCCAGGCTGGACAGCGTTAACCTTCAATGAAGCTCTGCATTTCAAAACGTTGAACAAGATGATGGAGAAGTTGCATAAGATGGGTTTTATAACTCCGTGTACCATCACTTAGAAGTATTTAGTGTTCAGTGTCAGGAGTGAAACTGGATATTTTAGCTATGGAGATTTTAGCACAGTGAGTATCAGGGTGTTGAAGAGTGCTCCCACATGCTTTGCACCCAGTATTACCTCTCAGAGCACAGCAGATTTCTTAATACCGCACCTGCATCATAATATAAGTATCTTCTCTTACTGATGGTGAGTAATGAAATGCATTGTATGGTAAAAAATTATTGGGACACCTACATGTTACACCTACAGGAGCTTTTATACCGCTCACTGTCCACTCCATTAAACACTCCTATCTAGTTGCTCCTTCTTGTAGCTGTAAAGTCAGAGACAGAAGCTCGTCTATGTCTGCACATTTTGCATTGGTGCATATCTTCCTGCACTATTAAGATTCATTTATAGTCTAGTTCTTATAGTATTAATGTACGTACCTGCCAAACCCACACATTTACGATTAGTATCTAGTCTATTTCTTATAGTATTAGTGTGTCATATGCAATTGAGATGCAGCACAAAAGGAATGAGTGTGTACATGCACAATTGGAGTGTGCTGTTTACATGACTACTTGTCATTGAATAACTGCATAAATCTGATTAAACAGATTTGTTCTTAATACTTAAGACAGGGTTACACTATGTGATTACTTACCCTGCTTTTAGCTGCTATTGTCAGTCTGGTTGAGTCTGTGCTGGTTGGCTCCAATCTGCAGATTTTTCCAACAATCGGAGAGAGAGTGAAGTAGTGTGTGAGGGGCACAGACACTGATTTTTGGCCTCTTGATCGCACCTTCAGACCAGTTGGATTTTACCAAACATGTTGGATTTATATATTTGGTCCAACCCTGAGTCTAATCTAGTAGTGTACACTGGCCAGCGAAAGTTCCTATCAACAGCACATGAAAACTGAGCACAAGAAGGAATCACAGGACGTAGCAAATGCATATGTTCATGTAAAATTTTACATTCAACCTTAAATGATGCAGCAGCTTCATATGGGGTTAGTACGTGTCCAGCACCGCAGCACCATTCAAGGTGAAACTGAAGTTCATTCATGGAAGCCAACATCTGCCTCGTATGAAGCAGCCACATCCACCCATATCCTCAAACACATTTTTTCACATATACAGGTTATATAACGAGTCACAATAACCTCACAAACAATGACTGCAGCAAGTTGTTGAAGTCATCTTGGTAAGTTCTCTAACCCTAACCCATGAGCCATGTTTGTTTTGGTTCAGCAACAGGTCAAAGTCGTGTAGTGTGTGATCCCTAGTCTTTTGGTGTGTGATGGATTTAAAAAAAATCAGCAAATCTGTGTGAGAGACCCATTTGTTGTAAGTTTAAAAGTCATGCAGTGTATCCAAGGCATTAGGAAAGGTAAAGGGATATAATTATTTATATATGGATTTAAGGAGCACAAGGAATGTGAACTTTATTAGAGTTTGAGGTGTTTCCCAATACTTTTGTCTACAAAGTGCACGTCTGTATGATACACCAGTTATAATTTAAATGAGTGTCCAAAAAATGTATATCTGTACAGTTACTGAATGTGAGCCCCTGTGATTTCTGCTTCTTGATGACAAACTGAAAACATACTGAAACAAACTGAAAAAAAGATCCCTGTAACTGTTTGGATTTCCCTGAATTAATTTCCCTCCAATCAGCTGAATCTCAAATAAATTCAGAGGCTGTGTTCACATGACATGACTGAGAATTTACTGTGCTGACGTGCTAATGTTCCTCAGCAGAACCAAGTAGGCCACCAGGCCAGTTTGTAATTCAGCCTGTCACGCATTTGTCTTGAATCTGTCTGGCCACTAAGAGAACTCGAGCAGGCGTTGTTATTCCCCCGTGTGTCTTTAAGTGCAACCTTGTTCTAAATAAAGATAAAGCCTGTCTAACAAACAGGTTTGCATGCCTGTGTATCAGCAGTGAGTACATAGGAAAATGGGTTAATGAGCTAAGTGGTCCAACATAAAGGCACATTAAATGCAGCCTAGATCTGGTGCTGTGTTCTTCAGGCTAGCAGCACTGATATGTTTTGTTTGAGACGGACATGTTCATTATTGTTGACTGACTGTGGGATGAATTTTGCACTGAATTGTGTTTGTAGGAACCATACTAGGGCTGGGCGATATATTGGAAATGTCAATATATTGAGATAAGAAATGTCCATATTACATGTTTTATGTAATTATCATTACAGGTTACTATTTAAATATACTGCATGCTGTGTTTTTCTGTGGGTGTCGTATATCACAATTTCTCTCTGTTTGTTTGTTTGTTTGTTTGTTTGTTTGTTTGGTTTGGTTATAATGCCCTGTGTCATACCCCCGATCGCTGGAAAAATAGATAACTAATATGGACGAGATTCATTATCATGATTCGTGTATTGATTGGGCCAATCTAGGCATATTTTAATGGATTGGGTGTTGGCTATTTTAATCCGAATACAGTTCTATTTCTTCAGCTGCAGCAGCCTTCAGGAGTTTCTAAGAGGGTTAATAATAATAAGACTTTAAACTTTGCAATATGGATCTGTTTTACTGCAGAACATAAAAAATATAACGCCATTTCTGAAACTATATTCAAAACTATTGCTGAACCCGAGGTGTTTAAGGGGTGTTTTTAAACCTTGCTCTGGAGAGAGAGTCCGGAATTGAGAGGAGGCTTAAACTAATACCTATCATACACACACTGTAGAAACCCAACCACAGCATGTTCACCACTCAGTAGTTATTACACATCAGTAGTGGACAAACAACAGATATCAACCCAGAGTGTGTTCTGGTGCGCTCACACACACACACACACACACACACACACACACACACACACACTCGAAACAGATTTGACTGCAGTGTTTTAAAGGCACTGGAAGTTGAGTGGTCAGTCAGCCTGGATTATAAAATATTAAGCACAATATAAAACAGTAATTTTAAGAAAAGTTCTAATCTAAAAAAATGAGTCCAAAATATATCATTATATAAAATGTTACTAAAAACAATGTTGTTTAGTTTATTTGATGGTTTGGGGGACACACCACATTTCCCAAGCAATGTGAATCGTGGCCGGTATACTTAATTAGGGAAATGCTAAATGTTGACAAACAGCTCGTCTATAAACTGTCTTTTTGCAGGTAAATACTACCTTTATTACATCCAAGAATCATGTACATGTCAAGAGTTTGTAAGTGGAAGTCATTAAAACATGCTAGATTAGCTTTTAATATTAGCCGTCCCTCTGCATGGCTGCAGTTTATCCTGATGAAGTAATGTATAATGCAGCACCTGTAACTCTTTTTCTATTGTTTATGAAAATGAAAAGCAAGATCAGTAAAAAGTTCTACGTGTTGAACTTTTTACAATATTGTAATTCCCTGAGATGAGCTGGATTCCAACAAGCAGGGAGTCGTTTAAATTAAACTCTTTTTCAGAATCTAGGGTTGGTTTGTGCTACTTATCCACAGTCTCATTTAAAGCAGTTGATTTGATAAGAAATAATAATGTAAATTCAGGGCTCAGCATTTTCCAAGGTGTTTAAGCTTTTGATGTTGGTTAATTTGATTCAGGTTTCGTGATGTTTCCAATAAAACTTATTAAATGCACGGTCAAGGGAGGAGGAGAGTGATGGAAAATTGATTTTAGGAAGCACATTCATTTTCACAGTTGATATTTGGACAATTAAAGGTAGAGGTAGGCTTTAACACCTTTCTAAAGAGTTTTTTTTTTTTTGCTGTAGAAGGACACGGACTGACTTTATGCAAGTGGTGAGACATTGGTGAGGCATGTTTGAATGGAATGTCCTGATTTTTAAGGCCTTGGGTTCCACATGACTTTTAAAGTCAAAGTAGATTATAAAAGATTGGGTATCTCATACGTCCCCGTGGAGTTTTGCTGATTGTTATGGCAATTGTACAAAAGTGCCCATTGTTAACTAAACAACCATTAAATGACCTTGAGAACCTCTTAATGTAATATTGTCCATGTTGGTTATTTCATTTTTTTTAATCTAGTGAGAATCATATATTGTGAATGGAATTCAGTGCTTTTAGACGCATCTTAAACACAGACCCTGGCTCGATACGGTCAGACAATTTGACCATATGATTAGCCTTACATCTCTCTCTTTCTCACTCACACACACACACGTTTGCTTTTTCCCTTCTTTTGTCTACTCTCAGTCTACTCTCTAAGTCATTGTGGGGTATTAGTAGTAAAATAAGCCACTGTTTCTAGTGTGATTCTATTAAAAACATTTTACAACAGCTTACTACATCATTATCAGGTACAATTTTCAATTTATCGTGATATTGATTTATGTCATATTGCCTAGCACTAATACAACAGCTTTCTGTGGTCATTGTGCCAGCATTTGCACTAACTCATTGCTGCTGCATCATTAAAAGAGGAACATCAAATTAAAATGATATACTGTTTGTCCTTCATTGTAGACTCCACTTCACGATTCCAAAAAAACGAGTCAATCATTTGATATGCTCCAACTGGTTTGAAGGGTAATCTGAGTCTGCACCCCTCAGACACTACTCGATTCTCTCTCCAACTGTCGACTCGGACTGAAGAAAACCTCTGCAGACGAGTGCAGACTTCTAGAAAAAGTAGGCGATACTCAGTGCTTTCATCCAGTTGAGAAATATGGGCCAAATCTGAGATGTCTTAGAGAAATAAAGAGAAAGGCCCACTCTATCAAACGGCCTTTCTACATCAAGGTGTGCTGTAGTGCCCTTCCCTTAAAGGAGAAAAGAAAGAGAAAAGAACCTAAAAATCTGCAGATGCATGAAGCCTTGTATATGTTTTAATCCACATTTGTGGATCCTGGGGAAGATTTCTTTAATGATCCAATCAGGATCAACATTTTTCACAGAACTAGCAAATGTCTGATACTTTAAGATCGGGCGGCACAAAACCCCGACCAGGACCTGCAATACCAAATGCATTTTTAGAAAACTTGTTTTGCTGCTTGGTACAAAAGGATAAATCCATGGCATTTCTTCCAGAGACAGCTTAGATCTGTCTCTTGTACAACATCAGAATAAAAAGAATACACAGTATCTTTATTCCAAATATCTTTCATTCCCATATTGGATGCACTGAATGCATTGTCAAGATCATGACCTGTACGATCATTGATGTCTGGCAATTTATTTTAATATTGCAATATATTACAGTAAAATAGTTTAAGAGTGCACAGTGTTGGAAAAACTAAAACTCATCTCTGTCTGTTTTTCTAGGCAGAGGTCACCTTGCTGCTGCTGCTGCTGCTGCACTCTGCATTTAAGTTATCAAAGATTCTAGATAATACTTTTCAAATCACTAAATGTTAGACAAATATGGTTTTATCTTCTTCTCATAGTTTGGACTACAGCAGAATGTTTACGCCTTATATACAACAACAATATACAACAGGGTTTTAGAAATAAGTTGAATTTTTTTCAGTTTAAAGAAACATTTGAGAAGAATAGACTTTGAGATCGTCTTTGATTTATTAGCTTTTTTAAAATCTCAGGGATACCTTCAGATTGTCCAAATCAATGTCATTATCAGTGTTTTGTCAGAAACCGGCTAAACAGCAGATCAATGCACTTGATACCATGGTTACCAATTACTAGTTTACCTAACAGTTATATTTCATGTTTATAATTCACCTAACTATTGTACATAGTCTGTCATATCTTTGCACTCTTAGTTTACTCTTCTGTTTCTATTACTGCTTGTTGGATCTGGACTAATTAATTTCATTGTACTCAGGATTCTTGTACACAGGATTCTATATATATCTCTAAAGCTGGCATTATATTACATGATTTATACTCAGATTTCAGCCCCAATTGTCAGTTTGGCAGAGTCTGTGCTGGTTGGCTCTGCTCTGCAGATTTTTCATTAGTCAGCACAAACAGAGAGAGAATCAAGTAGTGTGTGAGGCAGATGACTGATTTTGCTTTTTGATCACCCTTCAGACCAGTCAGAGCATATCAAATATTAGATTTTTTTTTTTAACCCTGACTTGTAATCAAGTAGTGTATACTGATCAGCAACTTCATCTGAGTGAGTCCCATCAACAGCCAATTTATAGCCAAAACTACTTATGAGCACAAGAAATAAACACAGGGAGTAGATCAAGAAAAAAAAGGCATCTGTTCAAGGTTAATTTCATGTTCCACCTTAAATTATGCTGCAACTTCATTCTAATAATAATGTTGTTATTATTATTATTATTATTATTATTATTATTATTATTAGTCACACATCAGTTACACTTAGTCACACATGGTTTTTCACAACCCAGTGATGCTTAACAGAACAAGTACAAGGGGAAGGGGCAGAGATGGATGGAGGGGGAAAACCTACAGAGAATGAAGAAAATTCTTGCTGCTTTGAAAGGTGAGGTTTGAAAATAAAAAGAGAGGGGGATGAGTGCAGGAGGTAAGGAGTTCCATAGAGTGGGAGCAGAAACCCTGAAAGACCTTTGACACCTTAGGGATGGCCAGTAGGCCAGAGTCAGAGGACCTGAGCTAGATGCGTTCAGAGCCAGTGTAGTTGTTGGAGTACGGAAGTGATATGAGCGGATTTCTTGGTGTGAGTTTTGGATGGTAGATCATAAAAAATGTATTACAATAATCTAGCCGAGAACTAAAGAATGCATGAACCAGGATTTCAGCATCTTTAGTGGAGAGAGGAGGACAGACTTTGTAAGTGATTTTATATAGGCTGCAAAGCAAAGACTCTATTGTCAAATAGAACACCAAAATGACATGCAGGACAGACTGACTGTGGCATCATTGACTATACAAATGAAAGACTAGAAGAAAGAAAGGAAGTTTAAAAAACAAAAAAAAGAAAAGAAAAGCTTGAGAAAGTTAACTTTCAGTTACTCAGTTTCATTGTACTCTCCTGGATACATGACCACAGAGAGGGTGATGGGAATACTCCTGCAGGTTTGAGGCTGGGATATATCTGAATATCATCAGCAAAACAGTGGAAGTGTGTGGGGCCTGTTTGTGGCATGTTCAGTTCAGCAGCAGGCTGAAGCTGTGTTGTGTACAATCCATGGTTGTTAGCTGTGTGGTAGGTTATTTTTTTTCATTGGCCTTTATGAATCATGTACCCAAGGTTTAAAGAGTGAGCTGTATTTCTGCGAATGCACAACTGTGCATGAAAAATGTCTAAGTCATGGCCAACATTCCTCCAAGGTGTTTTGGATTTTGACGGTGTGTCTGACAACATCATGTAAAACTGACATATTTTTTGTATTTTTTTATTTCTTGTAAACTTCTTGTAAACACTCGCAAATTCAACATGTCGAATTTAACCAAGCATTTCTGAACAAAGGGTGGTAGCACACCAAACCAACATGTGTTTGACCAGTTGGGGTGCTCTGGCCTTAAGAAAAGGAGTACGATAAGAACATTTTCTTTGTAGAATTCGACTGAGTAACCATTAAAGGTGGGTGTGATTCAAGGTGATCTGAATGATCCGATATAGATTCATATAAATTTGAGATTGATCTTTACCCATCTTAAGTCGGCGATCACTGCTGAAAAAAACTCTTCTTATTAAGAAAATGCATTTATTCTTATTCAAACTCTCATCCAAGTTTTTGTACCAGAAACTTAAACAGTGAGCAGACTGGTTTACAAATATACACTGGGGGAAATAAGTATTTGATACACTGCCAATTATGCAAGTTTTCCCACCTACATGAAATGGAGAGGTCTGTCATTGTGTATCACAGGTACCCTTCAATAATGAGAAACAGAATGAAAAACAAATCCAGAAAATCACCTTGTATGATTTTTCAATAAATAATTTGCATTTCATTGCATGAAACAAGTGTTTAATACAAAACAGAACATTTGTTTACAGAGGTTGGACATTTCCTGTATTTCTTGACCAACTGTACACACTGCAGCAGGGATTTTGGCTCACTCCTCCATGCAGATCTTCTGCTGATCTTTCAGGATGCCATGACCCATGTTCAGTGCTCCTACTAAGGGAAGGAGGTTGTTGACCAAATCTTGCGATGCATGGCCCAATCCATCCTCCCTTCAATATGGTACAGACATCCTGTCCCTTTTGCAGAAAAGGATCCCCAACTATGATTATTCCACCCCTATGCTTCACGGTTGGGACGGTGTTCTTGGGGTTGTACTCCAAACTTCCTCCAAACATGGCGAGTGGAGTTGATATTATAAATTCTCTTTTGGTCATATGTGGTGACATGACCTCCTCCCATGCCTCCTCTGGATCATCCAAATGATCACTGGCGAATTTCAAATAGGCCTTGACTTGTGCTGGTCTGAGCAGGGCGACCTTGTGTGCCATGCAGGATTTTAATCCATGACCTTGTATTACTAATGTTAATCTTTGAGACTGTGGTCCCAACTCTCTTCTGGTCATTGACGAGGTCCTCCTGTGTAGTACTGGGCTGATTCCTGACTTTATTCAGAATGATCCTTACCTCACAAGGTGAGGTTTTGCATGGAGCCCCAGACTGACAAAGACAGTCTTGTGTTTCTTCTTGTGTTTCTTCCATTTTCGAATAATTGAGCTAACGGTTGTTGCCTTCTCACCAAACTGTTTGCCTTTTGTCCTGTAGCCCATCCCAGCCATGTGCAGGTCTACAGTTGTGTCCTTAGACAGCTCTGTGGTCTTGGCCATGGTGGAATGGTTGGAGTATAATTGATTGTGTGGAACAGTGTCTTTTATACAGGTAAGAAGTTGAAACAGGTGCAATTAATACAGGTAATGAGTGCAGAGTAGGAGGCCGCCTTAAAGAAAATTGAACAGGTCTGTGAGAGCCAGAATTATATTGGTAGGTGACCAAATACTTATTTCATGCATTAAAATGCAAATTAATTATTTAAAAATGAATGTGATTTTCTGGATGTTATCTATGATAAAAATCACAGACCTCTCCATTCTTTGTAGGTGGGAAAAGTTTGGCAGTGTATCAAAAACATATTTTTCCCACTGTATGCTTTTAGATTGTGAGAGAAGGAAAACGTACAAGAGCCACATTTCAGTCTGAGACACAGCACAAGCCTGGCCCACGCATTAACAAATTCAGCCATTCATATAATAACAGCATGGTATGGCAGCTCTTACTGGTGGATTAAGAAATAATAATGTCCATTTTATCCCTAATAAGGGTTGTTTTCACACTTTGAGAGGCTTGATTATGATTCTCAGCTGTAGCTTATAAAGCTGCAGCTGAAAACAATCCCCCTGTCATCTCACAGCACAGTAGCTCCACCTTCTGGAGAAAACAGGTGAGCCTTCATCTTCATATTGAGCTGACATGATGCCAGAGAGGATGGTATGAGTAAGTAAAATCTGTTTGACTCGTATTGTAATGAATAAAGTGAATGGCGCCTTCACACTTTTTGATCTCTTTCTGTGGAGATTAAGTTCAAATCTGTTATTGTAACTGCAATATGACTAAATGAATACATACTGAATGGAATTGAAACGTAAACCAAATCAAATTGGGAATTCATTTGAATACCTGTGAATATCACAATAGTTGTATAATAGTCACAATACCCAACCAGAGTAACCATCAGGTCTAAATGATTAATAATTAGGCAGTAGAGGAAGGCCTTTCAAAATTTCTACAGAAGAAAGTCTGTCTATTGTGGAGACAATTTCTTCCATGAAGATGTTCTGCTCCTCCGAATGCCCTTTTTATTGTAATTCATTTAAATGATAATGCCCTTTACACACGAGGAAAAACAGTCAAAGCAAAACTAGTTGTGTGGGTTTTGTCTAAGGTTACTATAATATGGACTACTCTAATTGGGCGCATTTGAGAATGGGCGCATTTGATTTAATTATCTACATTTCCCCAAAAAGAGCCATGGAGGCAGCATTTAAGAGTACGTCTAGACTTCACTTCTAGACTAGGCAAAGGAAAAAATGTAAATAAGACTGTGCTAGCAGCATCTGGGATAGGAGGGGTAGCAAACTACACACAGGTGGGGACACTGACAAGGTGGAGCTGCGCATATGGGAGGAGACCAAAACTAAAACACAAGGTTTATGACACTGTACACACTTTCACATCACCTATGGAAAATCAGGCCTGGACATTATCCAGAGATAACATTTATCACATTTTGTGTTCAACAGGAGTTTTTCCATGTTCTCACTACAGTACAGTGTTCATGGTTTGTGTTCATACAGTATTCATGTTTTATACAAGAGGCGGAGCCTGTGTAGTCTGTGCTGAAGGCATAGTATGACCCACTGTGAATTCAGAAATTACCAGCTCCATTCACACATGCGCTCACTCCTATATTTCCTGCACTTCGTACTAGAGGACCAGCAGGAAAGAGTCAATGTATAATACATTGATTCAGACATTTGCTTTCACACATACAACTCGTACGGGTAATGTTTGGGAAGGTCCTGGGTTACTGTACCTTATGTGAAAGATAAGGCTGAATACCATCAGTACTTTTAATGGTACCAACTGAAGTATGTTCGTACTACAAAGTTCATGTCAAATCAATTGGTGCCAAGCAAAACACACAGTTTTGTGAAGCTTGAAATGTGAGGGCAGATCCATATGAATCACAGACTAGTTCTGGTTAGTAAACACATTGAACATTGTGTTTATAAAATGTAGAGCATTGTGTTATCTGGTGTGGTGTGTGAAATGTTCTAAAAAATTAAGTGTTGAAATTGGAAAGTTTGGACCTTTTTGAAATGGTCAAGACCGGTTTTGGGCTCATTTGGGCAAGGGGCTCAATATTTCTGGTTTGCTTTCACACACAAAAATTCCATTCAGACTGTGGCTTGATTGCCCAATTGCAAAGCTGACTTTTCTTTTGTCATTTTTACATCTTTTTCCTTAGATACAGGATACTGCAAACAAGGACCTGTTCACAGAGTAGAAGGTTTATACATTTACATTTACATTTGCAGCATTTAGCAGATGCCCTTATCCAGAGCACCTTACAAAAGTGCTTTGCAGTTCTACACTCAGAAAATTTCCTCAGCTAGTAGAAGAGGCTAGAATCCAGAGATTCCTCAAGCTTAGATGCAGTCGACAACAAATGTCAGATTGGAGACTGACAAGATTCAGTATAAATCTTTAAGGAGTTAAATACTCTTGAAAGAGATGGGTCTTCAGCCTGTTTTTGAAGACAGCGAGAGACTCAGCTGTTTGGACCCCCAGGGGAAGTCTTTGGTGCCAGAACAGGCAAGAGTCTGGATGCTTGTCTTCATTGCGGCTTGAGGGAGGAAGCCGAGCTGTACTTGATGCTTGAAGGGCTCCTGCTACAGATTGAGTTTTGACCATTGCCATCTAGGACATTAGGGCAGATCCATTTTTAGCTTTGTAGGCCAGCTTCAAGGTTTTGAATCTAATGCGGGCAGCTACAGAAAGCCAATGAAGGGAACGTAGCGGAGGAGTTACATTCTTTTGGGAATTTGGTAACATTGAAGATGAGCCACGCGTGGCATTTTGGATGAGTTGCAAGTACCTGATGGTCTGCATAAGAAGGCCAGCTAGAAGGAATTTACAGTCGTCTAGTTTTGAAATGACAAGAGACTGAACAACAGAAATGGTTGGGTTTTCCTTATGTTGTAAAGGAGAAATCTGCATGACCGAGTCAGGTTTGCAACATGAGCTGAGAACTTTAACTGGTCACAACTACACCAAGGCTCTGTGCTTCTGCCAATGAAGTGACCAGTGAGTTCTCAAGGGAAATGGCAAGATCAGGGTGAGACAGATGAAATGAGACGTCGGCGAGGCAAGCTGAGATGAGATGAGACCTGGGTGTCAGAAGGTTGGAAAGAGAGGATGATTTGAGTGTCATCAGTATAGCAGTGGTAAGAACTATGATAAGATAGTACTTTACCAAGAGAATGATTGTAGAGAAACAAGAGGACCAAGCAGTGAGTCTTGTGAAACACCAGTGGAGAGTCTGCATGGAGCAGATGTGGCACCTGTCATATCATCTGGTAAGAATGCTCCTCCAGGTATGTAAACCTTCGCTATGCACAACCAGTGATTCCAAGGCTACTTAAAACTGACTTGAGGAGCTTGTGGTCTACCATGTCAACGGCTACAGAGAGGTCTAGAACAGATGATAGTTTGGCTGATCTTGCAGCGTGGAGTTTGTCATTTATGAGAGCAGTCTCTGTTGTGTGCCGGTTTGAAGCCAGATTGGCTTGGGCCCTGTAAATTGTTCAGGTTAAGAAAGCAGATTATAGACAGAATGTCCCGGAAAAAAGTAAGTGTGAAAGCACCCTTAATCTGATGTGATATAATTGGAGAATATAAAGATATTGAATTTTAAGGATATTGTCTGTCTCTACCTTTTCATTATGAAATCTTTCTGATGAACTCATTCTAGCAAAAATGAATCACAGGGAGTGAGTTTACCAGGGATTTCAGCTTTTTCTTCTGCTGTGGGTCAAGAGATGCTGCTTTCTGAGAAAAGGGTTCTTTCTCTCTCTTTCCTGTATTTTTTTTTTATGCACTCACTTGCTTTTCTCTCTCTCTCTCTCTCTCTCGCTCTTCCTCTTCCTCTCCCTTGCTTTTTTCTTCTTGCCCCCTCTTGGCAAAGTGCTTCAAAAGTGTTTTTTCCTGACAGGCAGGTAACATGTTTTGGGTTCCAGTTTACTGCACACTGCCAGGCTTTAATGAGTTTGCCAATGCAGATTTTCGATGTGACGGTTGTTTTCTAAATGTTGCAGTGTGCTGCTTTTGCTGCCTTACACTGTGCTAAGTCTCTTCTACATACTTTCAGACACATGGCCTTGGCTTGAAGCAGATGACCAGTCAGCTAGTCTGTTCCACGTACTAAATGATTCTGCTGAGAGTGCGGTGCTTCTGCAGGGGGTATTTGATTATAAGATGATAGTTTATAGTCCAGAGACACACATATGATATCAATAGGGGTGGGCAATTCAGGTCCAAAAAGTAATAATCCACCCTAGAATTTTGTATGTCCCTACAGGACAAATGATTCAAACCTTCAGTTACAACCAAAGTGCAAGATTTCCACCTGTGTGTGTGTGTGTGCTTCTTTAAACAGTGATGTTTCCCTCGTTATTTGCTAAAACAGCAAAGGAATTTTTTTTACCCACCATGCCTGATACTTTAACCACTTTACTGTCACATAATATCAGTGTTACATTTCTGACACCAGATACAGAATGTGTTGACTTACCACACTTTAAAGACACACACACACACTCATGAACTGGAATTTTCCACCTTAAAAGGTGTAGAAGGTATGGGTACCAGGCTGCAGTGCTTTAAGGTGCCCTGTGAAATAGGTGCCTGAGAAACTTTGTGTTGTTCATGTGCTTATATAATTGTATAATTTAAATTATTTCACCAGTACTCTCACATGCTGGTGTGATTCACCAGTTTACTTAGCTGTGGTTAGGGAACCAGCCTTGTGACTGGCAGGGCCCCGTTCGAATCCCTGAACTGGTAAGACATGACTGAAGTGCCCTTGAGCAAGGCAATGAACTCCCCTGTTGCTGAGGATAGGGCTGCCCACTGCTCCGAGCATGTGTGCTCACTGCCCCCTGGTGAATTCGCTAGTGTGTATGTGTGTGTCACCGTAAAATGGGTAAAATGCGGAGGTCTAATTCCTGTGTGTGCATAACACAGTGCGTCAAATGAGTATAATTACTGTTACTTCAACATGTTAACCAAATGTAATGTATTTCTCTGCATCTTGTTTATGGCTGCTGCCACACTGACCTCCACACTGGCTCATTTTAAAAAGCACAGCTTCGGCATTAGCAAGTGGACCGCTGCATCGTTCACCTTACTGTTGCCATGGCGATCAAGGAGGGCTTGACATTTGAAGCTCAACATGGTCAACAGTACGTTGAATAACATGGCGATCCCAAGCCACAACAAATTCCAAGTTTTACCTGACTCCTTATTGGCTAATCTGTTTATCTTTACAATGGCACTGGACCGTAAGCAGTAAGAGGATTGGTTGGGGGGGGGTTGAGCACCTTTGGACCTCCCCTAACCTTGGTTGAAGCACTTATACCTTTATTGAAACTGCATGGACGTGAAAAGGATAACGTACTTGGTTTCTCATTGACTATATTAAAATTATGGTTGGTCTTTAACCAATAAGACATCAACAGGGACCAATTCTAGCAACAACCAGTCCTTGTGGGCCACAGAATTCTAAAGTCTCAAAGTCTCTGAAAACATAAAAGAGAAGAAGTGAAAGGGATGAATGGTTGAATGAAAGCATTGGAAAATGGTCTTCTGGCCTGTGTATGACTTTGAGCTTCATAGAACAGCCTGAGGAGAGGTTTCAAGCAGATCAGTCAGACAGCCTCTTGTCCTGTAGCTCAGATGCTTTCAGCCCCAGGATCCCTCATAGGACAGCCTAGAAACTTCACTGCCTCATTTTGGGCCATACTTTCCTTACAGAGCCATCAACAAAAAACACTCAGACCTTGATTTTTGAAAGAGTACAGAAGCAGTTTTCACTGTGCTGCGACACTGTGGCACCATGACACAGTCAAAAGAGAGTGCATATTGAAGATCTCATATGCCTTCAAATGATCAAGTAATACGTTAGAAAAAGATTATAAATTAATACAATAATAACCAATATTTTTTTGGGTGAGGTCTCCAAACAATTCTGTCACCCTACCAGTAGTTTGGGAGGAAAGAATTGTCCCAAACAATACAGTATTTAAGAGAATGTGTTAAGCCTTATCTTTTGAAGTTAGATCATTCTGATGTGCCCTACTTGAGGCTATGAGACTACATTTAGGCATTTTAAAGATATTAAGAATGCAAAAAGTTTGCTTTGTGCTTAGCGCTGCAGTTGCATTTTGGCCTCCATGGAACATAAAATTGGACTAAAAAAAGCTGTTGTGTAACTTCAGCCTCGTGAGAGCTGCTGTGTTTGTTTACAGTGTGATAAATCACTGCATTCTGAATCTGATTTTAGAAATGTTATACTTAGTTTATGTGACAGTTGTTGTGTTAAATGATCAGAGCTGCAAGCAATTATGTGGCGAATTATGCTAATCAATACTCTTTCAGCAGTGCTGTAGAAACATGATGTTTGCTGGGGAAAGCAGGTTAGATGAACTAGTGAATTGTTGTGAACAGCTGATTGTTGCTGAATGTTCTGTGCCGGACATTCCAGTCCCACTGGTGTGAATGTAACAGCCAGGGACCGGCCACAGAATTCCACTGGTGTTATCGAGGTTTATAATTATAACAAGGTCGATAACGAGGCCAGCAAAAATGAATGAGGTCATTATTGACAAGCCTGTTGAGAAATCCTGGCCAATCTCATTTTTCACATTCCAAAAAGAGGACTTGCCTCAGAACGCGATGATGTATGGTCGTCCTAGTACATATGCAGTATGAATAAAAAAAAAATACACATTCCCCCTAATCTGCTCAAACAGGAGCAGGCTTCTGGGCATGCTTTTTTTTGTTTGAGTTTTGTCTGCTTGTAGAAGGTCTCTGTGGTGTTGTGCTGGGCTCTGGGGAAAACTGAGCGTGTTCCATCTTCAGCATAAGCGGCCTCATCTCTGAAGACCTGCTCTGTCTCAGATCAACCTTAATGTATCTGGGTTCTGCAGAGAGTTTCCCTGAGGCGAGGGCAACTAAGAGTGGCTAGAAAATGCAGGACCCTTTCATACTGTTTTCAAAGAAACCTCTGGGGTTTAGTTCTACCCTGTGTGACCTTGCCCTCACAGCTGGTCTCTGATGGTGTCCTCACTGTTTAAACAGACAAAACCAGCTTTTCAATTATGGATGCTTGTTGCTGATGATGCTGTGTTGGGATGTGACTGCAGATGAGCACATGAGGTTACAGTCCCAGCTGAACAAGTTTTGGGTGGTTTGTCTGTTCATTCAATACACTTGTACATGTGTGCATGTGTGTATATATCCCTTACACCAGCAGTTTTAAGCTGTAATTTCAGCTTCATGTTGTGAGGTTTGTGCACCGCAAACTTTTTGGTTTGAATTATATATGAAAAATTACTATTTATGAACCATCAATTGATGTCATGAAATGTTACAGCTTTATTAAAATGCCTAAGTAACAGCAGCACACGTGTATTGCTGCCCCTCCAGGTCAATTGTATTATGAAATTGAATGCTCTTTTTCTCTCCTGTCCAAATTGCAACTTGCCACTTCAGCTTGTGGGTTGATCAGATTTGACATTTCATCAATTTACCTGCATTTCGCCAATTTCCCACCCCGATTACATATCTCTGATTAGCAAAAGTAAGTGCTCTTTGCATTCAGCAATAACTGCACCTAACTGTTGATTAATCCTGCAGTTTAACTCCAAATCAAACTTGTTTCAGGTCCTAAATGAAAATTATCAACACCCTAAATGTGTTCTAAATGTGAAATGTCCTCTCATATATGTAAATTAGTTTTTTGGAAAAGTTGTCACAGATCAAATTCTGGTCCTAAAAACTCACTTTCTGCTTGGATATATATAAGGTTCCATCTGGCCAAACATAAAACGAAGCAACGATTTCCAAGGATTGCAAACCATTGCTTGGAAAGATAAAATTAGTGTTGTAACAGATTGTCTATATGGATTAGAAAATTACATTTAATGTTTTATTTATTTTATTTTTATGACATTTGACATTTATGTTGTTCTTCGTTTAAGTTCAAATCTTTATTTTACATTTCAAAAAGCACCGCAATTTAAGTTACTGCTAAATATTACAGTTTAGCAGAGGTTAGTTTTTTGTAGTAACCAGTCATTTAAGCTTCCTTCATGTGAGACAGCAGTTAGCTGCTGTAATATGCTGCCCCAGCAGGTCAGAATAAACTCACCATACAATATTAAGATGTAATTCAAAAAAGGAATAAAAAAAGATGGTTGAATCAATGTTGAGACTCCATCAATTCAAATGTATGTTATATAATTACATTTCAGCTCAGTATTTATCAGACGTTTGAAAGAACATTGACAATGTTTCACATAATTCTTTCCCAAACATTTCACAAAGGTTTGTAGACTTAATCATACAAACTTACAAATAATTATTAATTGAAGATAATTACATTAATAAAGTTTGTTGTAATTAAAATGAATACATAGTCATGAACCATTGCATATTTTGTCCACTGACGATAATAACGTATCACGGTGAAAGATCTCCGTCTTATCTACGTTCTGTGTTTGTTTTGCACTCAGTTGTCACTGGCTATTATACACTACTAAATTAGGCTCGGAGTCGGCTCTGAAGGGCATTTAAGAGGATAAAAAGTCTTTTACCTTCACACGCTACTTGATTCTCGCTCCAACTGTGCACTCTGACTAAGGGAAAAATCTGCAGACTAGTCCTCCCTCCCTCACAGTCTGAGAATCAGGGAAAAAATTGTGTTTAAAATCACATACTATGACCCTGGCTTTAGGGAACAATGGTGGTTCTACAATGCAGTAGAACAATGGATTGTTCTCATATTCCTGTAACAACTTGTCAGAAACTATTTAACCGCAAGGGAAAAAACTTTGTAATACTGCCGCCTGCTTCTCACCGAGGGCAAGAGGGAGCGAGAAGCCAAGATCCACAGTAATCATTTCTTTTTAATGTTTTTTCAACCAGATGTATTTCTGCTTGCCTTACAGAATCTGATCACAGAAAACGCTTTCCATTTACAGTGTTAGTGATCTGATCATAATCCAGTCATAGTGCTTCTTGGGAGTGTTTAAGTCTGGCTTTTTATGCAGACCAGAGAAATCAGAAAATCATCCCATTACCAAAAACGCTGTTCAAGGTTCGTCACATACATAGATATACACAGTACAACATGCAGTGCAATACTTTTTTACGAATGTCTGCACCCACAGATCAATAGGGGAGAAGGGTCTCTGAGTATAAAAATAAATAAATAAGAAGACTAACTAAATAACTCAACTCTGGGACTGATTATGAAGAAGGAAATAATTTAGTGGAGGTAGGTGTGTGAATAGTTCCAGTTGTGTAGGAACCCTGAGAGATGAATAAAGTGCCAAGTGCAATGTTTTGCTACATGATGTTGTATAAATAGGTGAATATGTGAGTCCGTTGATGACTTATGAGAGTTCAATGTGTGAAATGTGGGATTTGGGCTAAGAATGAACTTGGATCTGTTTCAGAGTTCGAACAGCCTGAGGGAAGATGCTCAGTCTCATCCTTTCTGTGGTGGATCTCAATGAGTGGAACCGCTTTCCTGATGGCAGCAAAGCGAAAAGCCCATTGTTAGGATGACTGAGGTCCTTCACGATCTTCATGGCTTTCGACCAGCACCGCTCGTTATAGATAGTCTACAGATCTGGAAGTGTTGTCCTCATGATGTGCTCGGCAGAGCGCACCACTCTCTGCAGGGTCTGTCTGTCCTGTTTGGTGCTGTTTGCGAACCAGGCCATGGAGTTCCTCGTGAGGATGCTCTCAATGGTGCAGGAGTAAAAGTTCCGCAGTACCGTGGAGGGCAGTCTGAAGTCCCTAAGGCATCTGAGGAGGTAGAGACGCTGTCGGGCTTTCTTTGCCAGGATGTCGGCATGGCAGGACCATGTCAGGTCTTGCGAGATGTTGACTCCAAGGTATTGGAAGCTTTCTACTCTCTCTACTTCTGCACCGTTGAGCCATACTGGTTGGTAGCTCCTCATGTGTCTCCTGCTGCAGTCCACTATCAGCTCCTTGGTTTTGCTGACATTGAGCAGGAGATTGTTGGCCAGGCACCAGGTTCCCAGGCATGCAATCTCCTCTAGGTAGGCCTTCTCATCGTTGTCCGAGATCAGGCCCACCACGACCGTGTCGTCAGCAAACTTAACAATGATGTTGGAGCTTGAAGTAGTCACGCAGTCATGGGTGTACAAGGAGTACAGAAAGGGTCATAGAACACAGCCCTGAGTAGCACCAATGCTGAGGGTGACAGTGGGTGAGACATGGTTTCCCACCCGCACTGTTTGTGGTCTGTTGGTAAGGAAGCTGGAGATCCAGTCACACAGCCATGGGTGAAGTCCCAGATCTACCAGCTTGGTAGTGAGTTTGGAAGGAATAATAGTGTTAAATGCTGAGCTATAGTCAACAAACAGCGTTCTGACATAACTACTCCTTCCAGTGTCCAGATGTGGCAGTGTGGTGTGGAGCAGATGCGTGATGGCATCGTCTGTAGAGCGGTTAATGCCAAGCTCATGGGAGCTGTTTAAATCAGGTTAAATAAGCAATGTATTTGAGAGAACATTTATAAAAAGTAAAATTTGACCAGAATAGCTAATAGGAGGGTTAATGCTCTTAAAGTATCTTACTTGTCTCTCTTTAAATCTCTTTCATAAAGTCTGTCCCAGTTTGAGATGTTTTGTCACATTCTTTTTCCAAGAACAAGCGTAAAGCAAGGTCACATTTGAACCTCCTCAGCCTCATTCCTGCTTTTCAACTCCCTTCATAGGTCAGCTTTGCCCAGGTGTGGGGCTATAAGTAGAAAAGGTCTGCAAGAAAAATTGTTAGCTGGCCTTGTTGCTCCCTGAGGAGCCAATGTTCATATAGGACTGGCTATATTTGTCTGTGTGCACTGTATAAAAGAACCTCTGCACTCTCTAATTAGCCTCTGTTCTAAATGCTCTGCTTTGTTCTCTCTAGGTCTGCACAGTGACTGATGTAGTCCAGAGTGGTCAGCGGATTCTCTCAGCAGTAGACCAGAGCGTTCAGGACCCTTGCACTGGTCGTTCATGGAGGTCCGCTGGGTCCTGCTGCAGCTCGGGACCAGCCTGCTCCTTCTGAGCACAGTGGCCCAGTCCATGGAGAGCCGAGGCAAATACACCAATTCCTGGGCCGTACACATCCGCGGTGGAGAGGAGGAGGCCCGACTCGTCGCACACAAACACAATTTCATCTACCGTGGCAAAGTGAGTGAGAACCACATGCTATCCATGTGTTTCATGTGCTAGATTTGAAGTTCTGCAGCACTTTGAGGTGGCACTGTGAGTGAATCTCCAGCTGAGCTGAGCTGGAGGTGGGAGAATAAATGGAACATGTTAAACACAAAGATAATGGAAGGCATTCGTGTTTGTGTCTGTGTGTGAATTGTGTGTGCTGTGCTGCTTTCATCTGTTCACCCTGTCAGAAGGAGAGTGTAGTCAGAGTACACTTTATAATCTATTGATGTAGTTTAGTTTTCAAAATGCAAAATGCTTGATCCAATTACAGACAGCAGTGAATGCTGTTTTAAATCTAGTGCTATGTACAGAATACCGGCGTGAATACTAGTTTTACTGGTTGCAGTTATTTGAAAGGTGATCAACCCCAGAGACAAATGGTTTGTCTGTTTTTTTTTTTGGAAAAGACTAAAGGTTTCCATTTGATTTGTTACGGGACCAGATGACGAGCAAATTTAAGTATTTTGGCTGACTTGAAGGTTAAGTTCTAAGTTCTGAGTGGTGCAATGCTATAGATGGAAGACTGAGACATAAAGTGTGTGTGTGTGTGTGCGCGCGTGTGTGTGTGTGTGTGTGTGTGTGTGTGCGTGTTAAAGTTTGAATACATTTGACTGAATGTTTTAAAGAAGACATGATGCCACTTTTTTATATTGATATTTAAATCTTATCACCTTATTACACTATACACTACTAGTTAGGGCTGGGCAATGTATCATAAATATTGATATATTGAGAATTTTTACAATATATAAAAAATGACTTTCATAATATTTCATCTGTAACACGGGTAACCATCTGTGTACAGTTCAATTATGGAAGAAAAAAAGTCACGCTGACCAATTTCAATTTATCTTCAAATTTTATTATTTAAAGATACATAATGCTGTGTTACACATAAATACTGATACTTTAACATTATATTTTGTTAAGGTTTACATCATATATTGTCTTTTACCATTTCTCTTAAGCATATTTAGAGGATACTAGTGCATTTCAAATGCTCAAATATTCACCCTCAGTGTACTAGCACATCTCAAAACATTAGAATATTGAAAAAGTTTATTTGTGATCACAATGTCATTCGGGAAGGTAAACTGTCATATTTGATATTCATTACATGTAAAGTTGAATAATTTTACTGTCAATCATTTTGGCTTATAGCTCATAAAATCAGAAATCCAGAATCTGAAGATATTAGAATATTTAATATAGGCTTTTAATACATTATTAATCAGAGTGTTTCAGCCTCAAAACTTTATAATTTTGAATGAAATGTTTGAATGATTGGATATCAGAGCTGAAATCAACCTTAAACCCTCTGGAGTTGGCGCTTCCACAAGCAAGGAAAACGCTTTTGTTGATAAATACACGCTCAGACCCCTTGAATGGTCTACTGGACCATATATTTTGGATATATTTTTAGATTGTTGTGAGAAAAGTACAAGTAACTAGAGACAGACTTCAGTCTGTCAGTCACAGGGCAAGCTTTGATGACCCACCCAAACTTACGGTAACAGCATGGAAATATATATTGAAACCTTGTGAATCAGAATTGAATCAATGTGGGATATCATTGGCGATACTCCACCCTATACAATATATTATAGTTTAGCATTTGATTTATCAGATTTTTGAGCTGTACTCCATTTGGGAAGTACATTTCCTAAAATATTTTAATCACTGTTACTGTAAGGAATTCGAGTTAATCAGGTCTAGCCGAAAGCTGTAGGGTGTTCTGGAAAACAAATGTATTTCATTTGTTTGGATACAGGAACAGATAATTCTGCAGGTTACCAAATTAAACTGCTTCATGTTGTTGGTTTGAAGTCTTGCACTCATGAAATGAGTGATGGTAGAGCTGGAAGCTTGAGGCATACACAGTACATTAAAACCAAGATTGATAGTGTGTGTGTGTGTGTGTGTGTGTGTGTGTGTGTGTGTGTGTGTGTGTGTGTGTGTGTGAGTGTGAGAGAGTGAGTGAGTAAGAGAGAGAGTGGGAGTGAGTGAGTGTTTCCTGTCTTTTCCTTCTGTGAAAGTGCCAGAACCTGAAGAGTGAATCTACTGAATATGCTGATTGCTGTTTGCAAGGATTAAAAGTTAATCAGGTGTAGCAGCTCTGGAAATCAGTCGTCTATTTTAGAAAAACAAAATTAAAATGCCTTCACTGCCTCATACTTACTGTGGCTCTGACAACACTGAATTTGAAGCACAGACATATGTCCAAATATTTATGGACACCCCTACTAATGAATTTATTCAGCTACTTTAAGTTGCACCCATTGCTGACATAGATGTGCAAATGCACACTGTTAGAAATTTGGCATACAGGAGTCAGGAGACTGGGTGTTTAGTCTGTCTGATCTTCCCAGTCTGTCCAGTCTTTCCAGCCTGAAGGTCTTTCTAGTCTGAAGGTCTTTCCAGTCTGAAGGTCTTTCCAGTCTGAAGGTCTTTCCAGTCTGAAGGTCCTTCCAGTCTGAAGGATCTGAGGGATTTTAGGGGGACCTTATATACGTTGTGGAAGGTAGGAGGGGGATGGAAGAGTTGATTGTATCACCATGTAATTAGTTTAAAAGGGTCATTCACAGAAGGTGTGAGGACCATTTTCTAAGATAATGACATTAGATTGTATATGGTTAAAGGGGCATATTTCTCTCAATTCTCCCTTTCATCGTCCGTCATGGAGAATGGCAAGACTGTATTATGATTACAAGTATGAAGCATATGTACAATGAGAAGTTGAAAACAAAAGCAGACAATAAAAATGTTTATAACAATACAAAGTAGAACAATTATACAATGTTATGCCAGAAAGGCCCAAAAAGTCCATGGAGCCAAGTGTCAGGATGGTTCATGGTTGATACTTGGCCATGCAAATGTTGTAAGTCAGTGAGAATGTTTGATGTATTCATGTTGTCCTGGTGAAAGTTGCAGTATTGGTTGCTTGGGCAGATTTCTTGAGGAATCAGGAGATCATCGAGAAGTCAGTGTGATGATCTGAGTGGGTGGAGACACTGCTGTGTGGTTCTGTAGAATACACAAAGGAAGCATATGCAGTGATCTGTTCTTCATCAAGTTGAAGGATATGATTCTACTGTCATGTCATGCTGCTTCCCACTGTCTGTCCCTTAGAAGAGGCTGTTTTGGTGATGCACAGTGCTTTGGTATCTTCTCAAGGGTAACCCCCACAATAATGGAAATCATAGTTCTTCTTTGAGGCTCTGTACATCACCCATCTCCTCTTCTACTGAGCCTTCAACGTATTTCTGAGGAGCAGGCACAACCTTACAATGAGAAAACTGAACCCATGATTTCTTTCCTTTCCTCTTTCCTGAGTCAGAAATCAAAACAACTTGATATGGACCATCCCTTCTAGGTTCTAGAGATTGTTTGTCAAGTCCTTTCACCATGACCCAATAACCTGAAAATGTATGGCTAACTTTAGTACTGAATCCTGAAAGCCACCTGGTTTAAGACAACAAACACTGAACCTAGCGTCCCACCACAAGCATCTTCCTAGTGTGACCTAATAGTTAACTTGTGGAACTAGTGTTAGGAGTCCCCCTTAGATCCAGATACCACCTGGAGCAGATCTACACCTTTTTAATTGTTATTTTGAGAGTTCCAGGGATCCGGGAGTCAGACTGTAGCTTGTGAATGAGGCATAAATGTTTAAACTAAGTGTACAAATATTTTGTTCAGGGTACACTTGGAGCTGGTCATACAGTGGCTTAAGAAACAATAGAAGACCTAGAGTAGTTGCATTGGCCTAGAAGAGTAAGCATTTGCACTGGGATTGGCAGTGACATTGCATTCATTGCCTTATAGCAGGCAAAGTTGCTCATAAACCCTGGGTAACCCTTTGTCCCTACACTACAGACTGATGTTTCTCAGGGCTTTGTTTGCATAAAGACAACATCAACTAAAGTAAATAAGTGCATTTGTCATGTACTTCCACCATTGCTACTAATGCTATTAAGCTCAATCTGTACAGAATTATGTTCTGTGATTTGAAATCAACAAATCACTGTTCTATAAACACAGATGAGCTGAAGCAGCAGGACAAACTGGTTTAAATCAGAGCAAGTGTAACTGTTCATATCCCAGTGACACCTTTCAGGGCACTGAATATCAAAGACAATTGCTCTGTGACTCCCTGCCAGGTCCTAATTATCAAAGATAATGGTTCCTGTGGAACTCCCCCCTCCCTGAAGGGTTTCCTGCAGTGTTGTCGCTCATCTTTGCATGCCGTTTATATAACCGTCTGCCTGTTTCTTACGATAGTCCCTTGCGAAAAGGCCAGTTTTATGACAATAATGACACATATTTTTCTGGCAAGTAATCTTGCGATTAAGATTTTCACTAGAACCATTGTCTGTTAGGACATGTATGGATGTTGGATCATGTTTTAGATCAAAATCCAATTGGTCAAGTTCATTTTTAAGGTCACCCCACTTATTTAGTCTGAATAAAGAAGTACTGCCAATAGAATAGGTGAGGTCTTTGATAGAGAGGAGATAAACTTGAAACTGCTGCATCTGTGCCTAATTCTGGGCATGGACTAGAGCTTTGGAGCAGTGGAACTGTGCTCCAATGATCCAGTGAGGTGGGGAGTTGGGGATTAAAATGAATGGTTATCATATTGTGTATGTGTGTATATATATATATATATGTGTATATATGCTTAATACCAATTTTTGGGGGAAAATCCTATCAATTTATAATCTATTCATGGTGAAAATCACTAACCACTCTCATCACTGAATGCAATCAATCTGATCCTCACAGCAGTGTTCCAAAACAGAATACTGTTACAAAATAGAATACAAAAACAGGAAAAACTCTTTTAATACCCTTTTTTATTTCAGAGAAACTATGAACAAGAAGGTTTGCAATTCCTTTGTCCATGAGGGTGTCTGTGTTTTGGCCTGCGACTGAGAGAAGTGTGTTTTAGAGAACATTTAGCTCAATTTTGGGCTAAACTGGCCTATTGCTGACATTTAGAATGATCATTTTAGACAAAGGTCATTAGCTTCTTGCAGATCCGCACAGATTCACTGATGACCAGCTCGTTATGCCACGGGAAGTCTGCAATTTGTTGATATTAATATCTGAGATGGCTTCAGATATCCTGTGGTTCTCAAGCTTTTACAGAATGTCCTCTTTCAAATCATTCACATATGAACTCGGGACAGTGGCTAGTGCAGGTATTAGACCTGTAGAGAGTGTAGCAAATGATGACACATCTTTCTTTTTGTCTTTAAATGTTTTTATTTCTGAAATAACTAAATATACCACAAAACATCAGAATCTAACAGAAAGATACTGAAAAGAAAAGTGTTTCAGTAACAGATGGTGTTTGATTTTACGCACAAATAATACACAGATTCTAAGAAAATTGTCTCAGTCAAGGGTTAGGTTTGAGTCATGTGATGTTGCGTCAGTTGGCCAGGAGGTATGACTTTAAAACAGTGGTATAGCCACATTGTCATTTTTGGAGGTCTGTAGCCCAAACACCGTTGCATTAACAATGAGTCCTGTAGCCAGCATGCTGAGGCTGTGCTGCTGTTTTTGGATAAGGCTTGTAGCCGGCCGTCTGATCCCACCCTCTCAACTTTGGTGGGGCTTGTAACAGAAACAGTATCATTGCAGTTTTAGATAAGTTGAGTTGAATTGCCTGATTGGACAGGAAAAGCACAAAACAGTGATCTCCCCACCCCTTCATAAAAGAACCACTTTTCACTCTCTAAATGACATTTTGAACAAATTCTTTAATGAAAATCAGTTGCTGCCTGTGAATCGAAAGGTGCTTTAGAGGCAGAGGTTCTGCACCCAGCCCTCAGTGCCCTCCCAGATGGTCCAATCTTTTGCTCCCATCCTTCTATTGCATTTGTTCAAAGTAAATTTTTGGTCTCCTTTATTTTGTTCAACTTTAGATGATTCCAGATTTGCTTTTTGTTTAGGGCAGTTAGTGTGAAGCTGTTTCTCTTGCTTTCTGCTAATTAAACATGGTTATTAATGAATCTGTCATAAATGGAGGACTTTATTGAGCTATGAATAGACCAGATTTCAGCATCTGCTTGCTTAGATTTGAGTTCCTTTCAGTCCAGTGTTCCATTTTTACATCACATGGACATTCTGTCAGCGTGCAACATTTTCTGGACCCCCCACATGCACACACTTCTTGGCCGTGTGTGTGTTTGTGTGTGTGTGTGTGTGTGTGTGTGTGTGTGTGTGTGAGAATGCATGAGAAAGATGGGGGTATATCTTTTCTCTCCAAGGTGGTCTGCCTGGCTCTAGTCCTGCTTTGACACACACACACTCTCTCTCTGTACCTCTTTAGTGAGCTGCAAACACACACAACAAAACCTCTTTACAGAAAGGTTCCTAGTGCGTGTGTGTGTGTGAGAGAGAGAGAGCATGCACGCGCGTGCGCGCGTGCATGTGAGAGAGAGACATCATGGGTGGGTGGTTGAGTGGGTGGCTCAGCATTTAATTGATAAAGGCATAGAGGTGTTTGTGCAGATTGGAGAAATGAATTTCGGCTTATCTGTGTTTCCGTTATCTTTCAGGAAGCGCTGCATTGTGTCCTGTTCGTGTTTCTGTGTGTTCCTGTTCCTGTCTTTACAACATTAGCTGTGGAAGCTGACAGGAGTCAAATCTGACTGTGGAAATTGTTTTTATCTGATTAGGTCCCAGTGTAGCAGTGTGTGCTGTGGCCTCTGTGAATAGCATGTATGTAGGAGGAGAAGGGGCATGAAGACCTGGAACAGCCAGAAACACCTTACTGTACAGTGGGGGTGCAGAGTACATCTGTGGCCTGAATACTGTTGTGTGAGAAATATCCGAGGAATGACTAATTGACTTAAGCCCTATTCAGATGTCTACTCAGTTGATTCACTTCATGTAAAGGTTATTTACAATCAGCCATTTCTGTTCATACATCAAAGAACCATTTGAAGCACCTTTTATTTTGAAAGTGCATTTTTTCAGGCAATTTCATATTATGTTACGTATTGCAATGATGTGATTTTCTCATATCGCCCATCTCTATCGCCAGCTTCCATTCCTTCTTCCCGTCTGTAACTTAGACTAACACATTTTTGCTTCACTGTTTTCTGAGAACTATTGAATCATAATGTGAGGATAGAATAAGCCTGAGAATTTAAGGGGGTTATTTATGGCTATATCTGGCTACTGTACACAGTGTCAGACCAATCACACCACCACCTCTCATAGCTGGCTCACTGTACACCCCCAAATCCACCCCAACCACGTGATTCACTATCAGCTCTCAACTCCCAGCTCCTCTATTTATAGCTGCTTGTGGGTCTCATTAGGAGTGCACATGTTGTGATACAGAAGGTGGTGATTCATTTGTGTTTTTCGTTGTGTAGAAACAGCAATAATCCATTCAAATTTTGATCAAATTCAAAGCGTGCACCTATTGTTTGTCAAATAAAAGAGCCAGTGTAAACATTTTCAGGCATTGGAATGCTTTCATGCTTACGTGCTGATAGATTTATTGAGCTTTGGCACTTTCTTCAAATGAATTGTGTTGAAAATGCAGGCGTGGTGTAGGTCTGCCAAGATAAAGGTTTTGTTTTGGGTGTTTTCTTTCAGATATATTGCCTCTGAAATGATTGTGATATAATTTTTGGACCATTTTATGCAACTGATATAATGATAATAGGATAAAGCTCTCACACTCTTTTTGTAATTTGAAATTATTAAGAATTGGACTGCTTCCGATACAGTTTCTGCTGCTTATCCTTAATACCAGTTACCAGACTGTGTTTCTGATACAGTTTCAGTAACTATGCTACTGATTATTTGGAAATCCGAAAATTTGGAATTCTACTAAAAGCATGAAATTGAACTTTTGAACACGTTTACCCTGAAGAGCCCCAATTGAAAACCTAATTATAAATCCAATGTTGTTGTTTTTTATTTCTTTTTCATTGCACCTTACTTCCCTGTTTTGTTTGGCGATCTGTACCTGTAATGCAAACTGACAGAGCTGCACAAATATTGGGTCTCGGTTACAGCTGACATTAACAGGCTTTTTTGATTTTGGTGCCTACTCACCAGCTCTCCACTTCATGGCTAATGGCAGGGGGGCAGAGAAGGGGTCCATTTTTACACACTACAATTCAGGTTTAATACTGAGCTTGTTTGTTTTTGTTTTGACATGCAGGCCATGAAACAAGTGGTACTTATAGAGGTAGCCCCCTTTATCACCAAATAATCCCTGATGTGTGCAACTCCGGCTGGACTTCTGAAAGCAGCCTCAGAGGGAGTGAGTGGTGGAAAGGGACAGATTTCACAGTCATCATTTGACATCTGAAGAGTGTTCCAGCTGTACTAGAGCAGGCAGGACTGAAATCTTTCTCACCCACTCTTACACAGAAGGGTAAACAGCTCAGACAGGCGTTTTTTCAGCACTTTCTGTCAGCATTCGAATGATGTGGAGATAATATGCTTAAATCAAATGTCTGTTTTAACTTGAGAATTCTTAGAGCTAAAGATTTCTTCATAAAACATACCACCCACCTTCTTGCACCCCTGTTGTGAGGTGTTTAGAGCTGGAAACCTTGATGTCTGCAAGAAAAGGCAAGACTGCAGTGAAGTTGGTTTAATTTTTGACATGTGAGAGATTCTGAATTCCACTCTTCCTCACCATTTATCAAAATGTTGATTTAATCAGTTCATCTGCAGTTTTTCAAATAATGATTGAAAATAAACTATAGCTTCAATCATTACTGAGCTTTGAGGATTTTATTTTATTATATTTTACAAATGTTGAGTCACAACACTCACCTTGTTTCTCATCCTGCATTTAACAAGTAATGACTTTATCTGTAAAACCACATTCCTTACATACTATATAGGTTATTTTTTAAATTAGTCAGTTCATGTAGATTTTTATACAAATTTATTTTTTATTAATTCATTTTTGCTTTGTCTTGTAAGGTTCTCTAATGTGTAGGTCTCCCAGATCCTTCATGTAACTGATGCTTGTAAATATGTTCCCGGAGCCTTATGAAGCGACCACTCTCAAACCCTTCCAACTGCTCTAATTTATTTCAAAGGATGCTAAAGGTGCTACCAACACAACATCACAAGTCAGGATGGAAAGCATGGGCAACAGAACAAACTAATACCGTGAGTCAGGTATAGTAATAATCAAATCAAATCAAATCAAAACTTATTTTTATAGCGCTCTCCACAACTGAAGTTGTCACAGAGCAGCTTCACAGAAATAAAATTAATTAATAAATAAATAAATAAGAAAGGTTAAAACAGAAACAAAGTATAAATGACAGATCCCCTAGTGAGCAAGCCACATTGCGACAGTGGCAAGGAAAAACTCCCTCAGCTGGAGGAAGAAACCTTGGGAGGAACCAGGCTCACAAGGGGAGGACCCATCCTCCTCTGGTCAAACTACTTATACATAGTTAGGGGACACTGGACCCCAACATCTCTGTTCTATTACTCAGGTATTGAAGTAATGTTAAAGACTTCCTTACATCATATGCACAGCTGAGAGAGAAACTTAAATCAATCACATGTCTCACAGGAGCAAACCTACCCACCAAGTTTCTTTCCTGTTGGTCAAGACCTTCAAGACCTCCAAGCTTTTTGAAACAGAAAATAATTAATTTTATCTTTTTTTAAGTCATTTATGTTTTATCATTTAACATTATGCTTTAGCATTCCTTTGTATTTTTCCTCTAAATCGGTTTTCAAATTCCCTTTTTGTGCTTGTGCTGGAAACGAAAGTGCATACTGATTTGAACCAATCATTTTAATTACTAACACCGTTGTCTCTAAAAATTAGATTAAACCTCCCCCAGGACCTTCTGTTACCTCTCACATGCCCTTGCCTTGTACATTAAGAAATGTATTATTGTGGATTGGCAGTTTAATCAATCAATCAAATTTAGAATCATGGGGACGTGCGCCGATGTGATCAAGGTATTCTCGCTGGTCCTTGTACGTCAGCTCCACGTGGCTGGGTGAGTGAGAGCTTTTAGCTAGTGTGCTGGAATCTCATGATATTGTCAATGAATTGTTAAAAATGACATTTTCAAAGCAGGCATTCAATGAAAATTCAATATTGTGAGAAACTGCAGACGTCTCATCTTGAGATTCGGACGCAAGCCGGGAAAGTGTACATTCGTCATTTTCGTGCAAGGCAAATGTGAGAGCTTCCCATGGCTAACTGGTTCGGTACAATGCAAAAAGTTGTACTGTTGGGACTATTTGCTCTTTTCTACCAGTGACAACAGTGTATGGAGTAATACAGGATTTGATCATTTAAGCTGCTTAACCAAGGCTAAACAAAAGCATTGTTTGGAGGCACAAGAATTGACCTGCAGCTCAACAAACAGAGGCAGAGAGAAACAGAGATGCAAAATGAACGGCTGAGAAATTATAAGGGGTTTTTTCAGCATCTGATTGACTGGATAATCTTTTTAGGGAAGAACTGCCATTTAGAGGTCAGGATGAAGGAAGAGAATCTGCAAATTACAAATTGTGGTAATTACTTGGAGTTACTGTTGTTTTTGCAGAATATGACAAGGATTTACATCATCATTTATGCACATCTATGGTGTTCACCGGCAGCTTGGGTACAATATAGAATGACTGGTTGCTAAAGTAATTGGAAAAAACATCAAAGATGAAATAAAGGGTGCAGTTTTTCTGCTGTAATGGTGGACGAAGCAACTGATATCAGCAAATTGCAATTATCTCTGGTTCTGCGTTATGTTACAGAGAATGGAATAAAGGAGAGATTCGTCAAATTTAAAGACGTGATGAGAAGTAAACGGGCTCATTACATTTACAGGTCATGTTATGAAGTGTTCAGAAGAGTTTGCATGCATGGGTAAAGTCGTTGTACAGTGTTAGGACGGTGCTGTCGTTATGGCCTTGTGACTGAATGGGATTCGAGCTAAGGTTAAATGAAAGATTCCACCAGCACTTTTCATACATTGCTATACTCACACTCTTAATTTGGTCATATCTCAAGGCGAACCTCATGAATGCTAAATGTTTTCTGACACCCTGGCAGCATTCTTTTCCAAAGCACCTAAACGTACCCAGTTGCTGAATGAAAATAGGCGAAAACGACTTCCACGAGTGACACCTACCAGATAGAAATTGACTTCTATACTTGTCTTTGAGAAAAAGGATGCCCTTAGGAATGTGTTTAAGTACATTGTTGAGCATCATGAGGACTTTGAAAAGTGCTGACGGTTACTTATCACACCTGGAAAACAAGTCTTCGACTTTCTTCTTGTGACCTTCAAAGACATCTTTGACCATACAGACACACTTTTTGATATTTTACAAAGTAAGCATTTTGACATGCACTTTGCTGTGTGGAGGAGTTTTGCATTTTTATTGAGCAGCAGAGAGGACATTTTGATCAAATATATGATGCGACGACGGAGGAGACAGGAGAGATAGCTGGATAGACAAGCCACACAGATGCTCGTGCACAATACAAGGAGCTGTGTGGACAGATTCTAGATAGTATTCTAAATCAAGTGCAGGTCCATCATAAAAAAACTCTCTGACATCAGTTCGGTTACTTTAAGACCACTTTCACTCACACTGCTTTTGCATGGCTGGCAGACAGCTTCAGGCCTTTCAGTGCAATGGACTTAGTGACAGCATGAACCAGCTATATTTACTGTGCAGTTTAATTCTAACTATTCCAGTTTCAACTGCTTCTGTGGAAAGAACGTTGTCTGCACTCCAGTGTATTAAGACCTACACAAGGAACAGTCCAGGACAATCCATCTGCACTGGCTTCAATTGCTATCAAAAAAGAGCTTCTTTTGGAATTAAATGGCAGGGATGTCTGATTGCATTCAGAAAGAAAGGAGGATGTATTTTGTATTCAAGTGAACGGTTGTGGTGAGTGTTATTTATGAATGAATTGTAATATTTGGACTTGTAACTGTTCTGGCAGTGGGTGATTTAAAAGGATGCAGCAGTTGTGAAGTTAATATGTTGCACATTTTACATGTGAGTGGTATGGATGGTATGGATCTTTTAAGCTATGTTCAGTAAATGCCCAATGCCTATAAGTATGATCTTTTACTGATATATATATATATATATATATAAAATGGGGGGTAAAAATTTCCAGTTTGTATTAATAGGGGAAGTATGAGGAATATGATTCTTTTTTTCGTTGATTTGCCACCAACACCTCCCTGTCAATCACAGACAAGACCAATTTGTGTGAAATATGGTGGATGTCTTCTATCCTGATTCATCTCAGCCACTCAAGTCATCGTGCAAAAGTCCTTGAAGGATCCTTCTACTCTGATTTTCTGATGCCATATAGAGGCAACGTTCAGTTTCGCGCTCCCTATTTCGTTTGTTGTTTAAAAGCATGCTTTAAAAGCCTTGGGATACAACTGTGGCGACATACAAACTTGTACCACCATCTCTGTTCTCTTTCAGAGGAGCCTGTTAACTCGCTGCAGCCCTCTGCTAAATCAGTATTGCTGAAAATGAAATCAGTAAAAAGAAAAGCAGGGGGTTTTATCACCCAGGAAGCTAGAAGAAGAAAAAAAAATAGGCAGAAAAGGTAGGAAAATAAGGGTTGCAGAGAGAGTTTTGTGAGATGGGTGGACAGATTCATCGTCAGACATGCGTGAAAGGAGTGACTGATAGATTGACTGAGAGTAGAAAGAATGACTGTTGAGGAAGCCGAGCGAAAGAGCGAGCCTGGAAGAAGAGTAGAGAGCATGCAGTAGCGGAACTGACAGCAGAACACAGCCTCCTCTTCCTCTTTATACATCAGCACTGAAGCGAAGGAAAGCGATACAGCCATTCATCTCCCATTTCTCCACTTTTATTAAGATAAAAATGCAGCGTGCCGAGCCCCACTGCACCCTGCTTCTGGCTGCACTCAACAGCATCAGCTTCATTCCATTTCATCAGGTTCATTCCAGAACCCTGTATAGCTTTTCCATTTGTGATTATCTTCGTTATTGGTTGTTACTTGTAGGGGTGGGTGATATCCCAATATTTAATCATATTTTCATGATACATGATATTTATCATGATATTTTGACAAACAGATCAAATGTTTCACAGTAAAAAAAATCAATAGCATAGCATCAATAGTGTCATGGCTCTACCTGGTTCATTTCTGGGTTTTCTTTATTTCCCCTTGATTCTGTGTTTCTCCTCTTGTAGGGGGGAGCTGGAAGCAGGTGCCACTGATTGTTTCATTTTGCGCTTTCTACTGAGCCTTCCAGCGCTCTCTAAACTTACTCAGCTGTGTGAAGAGCTCCTTGGGCTCCCTGCACATTTTTCCTTTGTTATTATTTAAAACTTATGTGAATGTAAGTTTTTTTTGTTTGTTTGTTTGTTTGTTGTTTTTTTATTAGGTGTGCACTGAATATTCAGCTGAAAATGGGGGAAAAAGCACATTTGGTGTTCGGCTGAATAAGTGAAAAAGACTGAATAATTTACACTGAACAATGACATTTTTAATGACCCTATCATGTATCAACCTCTTGTTAATGCAGCAAACATGTAGCAATGACTGTGCAGACAAGATCATTTTAAGAATCCTTTTTTTATACCCATTTGTAAGCAGCTGAATTAACTGATAAGCATTTGTGTGGCTGGTTCCCTTGTTATTTCTTGGCAAATTGAAGAAATGTGTCAGGACTGGACAGAATGGAGGCACGAGTACAAACAGCACAGTCGTTTTTTTAAAGGGCTTAGACAAAAAGGGTAAACAGTCTGTGTCAAAAGCAAACCAGATCAAACTAAACCCAAGGAGCATACCAAAGACCTAGTCACAACAAGTCCAGAACCAAAGAGAAAACAAGAAGGGAAATACAAAGATGAGGTCTGAGAAAGAGGATGACCCCAAACCCCCGCAGGAACCAGAGGAGGTGACTGAACAACCTACTGAACCAGCAGAGGACCGGACAGGATGAGGACTCGCAGAACATTGGATACCCCAGCAGGAGCTGGAGAGACTGGACCTTGAATGACCCCTCAGCCACAGAGATGGTCTGCTGGGAAAACGGGCATGGAATCAACCATAAGAACAGGATCCAACACCACCCTTGCTGGCACCCAAATCCGCTCCTCAGGAATGTAACTCTCCCAGTCAAGCAGATACTGCAGCTCACTACCTCGCCTTCAAGAGTCCAGTACCTCACGCAAGCCGTCAACCTGTATGGGAGCAGGTGGAACATCACTAGGCAATGCCGCCTCCAGGGGACCAGGAATGACAGGTTTAAGAAGAGAGACAAGGAAAGTGCAACTGTGGAGGTAACTGCAGCTTATAGGTGACATTAATTTTCTCGAAAATGACATATGGAAAATGTACGTAGGTTGGAGTTCAGCAGCTACGTTGCTGAAATGTCTAGTTAATCTTCTCTAGAAAATGCTGTAACTTTCACAGTGATGGGTCACAGTTGGGCCAACTAATGACTTCTGTTACTTTCTGGTCACTCATGGTGACCCCATTACATTACCTCATACCCCAAGTCGGATACAGACTGGACATGGAACTCGCTTTTCTCTCCCTTGACATACAGATCATTTTCGAGTAGCTGTTGCATGACTGACTGTATGTGTTGAATGTTGTTCTAGGGTAGGTGAAAATATCAAAATGTCATCAGGGAAGGCCACTACAAATTTTCCCATCATATCCCTAAGAGTATCATTGATGAATGACTCCGGGCCCTCTGGTAGTGATGAAAGCGGTCTTCCATTCATCACCATCCTTTATGTGAATGAGATTATATGCACTACATAAGTGTAGTTTAGTGAAGTACTGAGCCCCTCTACGTTGCTCCAGCAATACAGAAATAAAGGGCAAGAGATGTGTATTTTTGGGTGATATTGGTCCATACATTAGTACTCCATCCACCTTTTTGACCAAGAAAACTCAGACACTGCTGGACTTTGAAGGGCGTATGAACCCCTGAGCTAGGACCTCATTAACCTCTTAGTAGCCCCCTCAGTAAGCTCTGTAACACAGTCACTACAGTGATGAGTGGGTAATTTAGTAGCCTTGACTTTACGGAACACTTCTAAAAGGTCTGAACAGACAAGAGGGAATGTCTCTCTACTGAGGTAGACAAAAGTCTAATCTTAGCCTCATGGAGACAATGTTCCTAACAATAAAGAGACCTGAACAGGATATCTTTTTGTGTCCATCAAATGACAGGGTTCTATCTCTCAAGTTATGGAAGCCCTAGAATGAGGGCATCATCTGACATGGGAGTGATCAAAAAGGAGATTTCCTCTTGATGCAGACAGCTGGAGTGCAGTGATAGCTTGGCTGTGCGGTGGGAGACTCTCCCTCAGGTACTCCATCCATAGCGATGACATTTAAGAAATGTGGGAGTGGTTCCACGGCCACTTGCAGCTGCTTCACCAGGTCAGGATGTATGAAGATACCCTCCGCACCGGAGGAGAGAGACAAAGTTTTGTTGGCAGCATACAGTAACAGATAAAAAGACCTCAGAAATGAACCCTTTTGAGGATAAACCCACCGAATTAGTATGTGGAAAATGTTTGGTTTGTTGAGCTTTCCTCTACATTTGTCCGGGTTGCTATTGTATGGCTCTGGTGTACAGACAGGGAAAGTGGATTGATAGTACTGCAAAGATATGAGGGCTAGATATAGATGTAGTTACTCCCAAACATTGTCCAGTGAGCTGGTGCTGTTGTAGATTCTACTGTGCAGGAAGTTTCTCAATGGATTGAGGATCACCGGTCAGTAACTGTTGGTGTTGACTGAAGAGTTGACCCTCTGAATCCAAGTTTTCTGTTAGGACTGGAATGGAGGTACATGCAGAATATGAACAATAAGGGTAAACATGAACAATCCCTGTGTTTCAGTTTTCTACACTATATATATATATATATATATATATAATATAGGGTGGAAAACCACTATCGTTATCTGCAGACTGGAATTTGGAATTTGTGGGAGTCACATGACCATTATTGGAAGTGTTGGAGGAATGCTGGGAAGTGTAGTCTGGGTTGGAAGTGTATGTGACGAGATGAAAGGTCTGTTATTAATTCCATATGTTGAACTTGCATTTGGTACCTTTTTTAATAAGAGCTCTCAGTGAGTCTCATTCATTAAATGTGATCAGATCAACTTTGCACATAAATTGTTTGTAGAACACTTTTAACTTAAATGCTCACATTCATTAATGTGCTAGTAGTCTCACAATGTTTAAGTATAAATTACATTTACAATTGCGCCTGATCATGTGACAGATGTGTACATAACATCTTAATGACACCAAGTGTTAATTAATATGTGTTAACTAAAGAATAAAATACAGTCCCAATTCCAATAAAGTTGGGATGTTGTGTGAAACATAAATAAAAACAGAGTACGATAATTTGCCGATTTCAACCTATATTTAATTGAGCAACCTACAAAGAAAATATATTTAATGTTCAAATGGATAAACTTTATTGTTTTTTGCAAATATTCACTCATTTTGAATTTGATGTTTGCAACACATTCCAAAAAAGGTGGGACAGGGGCATGTTTACCACTGCGTTACATCACCTTTCCTTTTAACAACACTCAATAAGCGTTTGGGAACTGAGGACACTAATTGTTGAAGCTTTGTAGCTGGAATTCTTTCCTATTCTTGCTTGATGTACAACTTTGGTTGTTCAACGGTCCGTGGTCTCAGTTGTTGTATTTTGCGCTTCATAACGCACCACACATTTTCAATAGGAGACAGCTCTGGACTGCAGGCAGGCCAGTCTAGTACTCGCGTTCTTTTACTACGAAGCCATGCTGTTGTTTCACACGTGCAGAATGTGGGTTGGCATTGTCTTGCTGAACTACGCAGAAATGTCCCTAAAAAACGCAGCATATGTTGCTCCAAAAACTGTATGTACCTTTCAGCATTAATGGTGCCTAAGATGTGTGAGTTACACATGCCATGAGCACTAACACACCCCCACCATCAGAGATGCTGGCTTTTGAACTTTGCACTGATAACAATCCGGACAGTCCTTTTCCTCTGTGGCCCATCCATGATTTCCAAAAAACAACTTCGTTGCAGCTGAGGTTGTATACAATAATTCTTAAAACACTAGATTACACTCAACAAAAGAACACTGTTTTCCTGACCCAGCCTGTTACTTAGAGCAGTATCCAGTATCCCGTACAGAGCAATTGGTAGCCTTTATTGTGATCAGTTAATTACTTAATGAATGTTTATTATTCCACTGCTGTGTCAGATCCACTTGTACCAACGCAACACACACTAACACTCCACCACCATTTCAGTGTCACTACAGCAAACTGTGTAGAGAAACAGATGTAATTATAGAACTACAAAGTTCAGCTGAGTTGGTTCAATAGGTAGTGCGTTTAGAGACAAAGAGAAGGCCATAATGTTGAGGGATGTGTGTGTGTCTGTCTGTCTATAGCTTATATATATATATATATATACACATACAGTACAGGCCAAAAGTTTGGACAAACCTTCTCATTCATGTATTTTCATGACTATTTACATTGTAGATTCTCACTGAAGGCATCAAAACTATGAATGAACACATGTGAAGTTTTGTACTTAACAAAAAATGTGAAATAACAAGTTTTATTTTCTAGTTTCTTCAAAATAGCCACCCTTTGCTCTGATTACACTTGGAATTCTCTCAATGAACTTCAAGAGGTCGTCACCTGAAATGCTTCCCAGTTCCCAGATGTGGCAATTTCAGAGAATGCCAAGAGTGTGCAAAGCAGTACTCAAGCAAAGGGTGGCTATTTTGAAGAAACTAGAATATAAAACATGTATTCAGTTATTTCACCTTTTTTTGTTAAGTACATACAGTAACTCCACACGTGTTCATTCATAGTTTTGATGCCTTCAGTGAGAATCTACAATGAAAATAAAGAAAACGCATTGAATGAGAAGGTGTGTCCAAACTTTTGGCCTGTACTGTATGTATATGTATAGCTTTCTTAGTTCAATTGGTAAACTATTATTATAAATGACTGAGTTTTTGTACAACACATTCCCCTGGTAGGAGCTCTTGTTGCCCTACCACTGCTGTCCTTCCCTATAATGATCTGGCTTGTATTTCTGTCATAACAAATCCATACATCTATAATTACAGCATTGTCAAAGAAAACAAAGCCCGTATTTACAATTTAATGCATGTCCATGTAATGAAGTTTCATTCCTAACAATTATGAACTTTGTCAGTTTGGCATGAAATGTTCACATGTTTGATGTTTAAAAAAAAAAAAACAGGATAAAAAACATAAATAAAATATTTTGAGACCTCAAAATTCATTTGCTGAGGTTCGGTGTTTGTACACCAATAGGTTCATTGTTTTTCATATTAATAAAGGAATTCATAAATGAAATGATCTCTGTGAGCTTGTTTCAACTTTTCAAGTATTCTGCTTTCAGGACAAGGTAGGGGGCGCATCAGTGCACTACGGTGATTGAGGTTCGAATCTCAGCCAGGCCATGTTCCACTCGTGTGCAGCCAGCTTGTTTTTGTTGGGACAGAAATATAGCGCAGTCCCTCCTTCTCTTGTTGCTAAGCAACATAGTAGTGGGTCAGGAATCTGTATGTTCATGGGTGAGTGAAGCGCACTGATATGTTTAACAGCGCTGTGTGGTCAGTAGTCCAGACACATGCGGTGTTGGGCTTCACACACGCTGGACAGCTGATGATGGCCGCCACCTTTCTGGATCACTGGCACTGGCTCACTTTAAGCCTCTTATAGGTCCCCCGAGGCATAAGCACCTAGAAACACTTCATCTTACATTTGTTTGAAGTGCCTCTCACTCACTCGGTGAAACAGGAGGAGAAATGTTGTTGAAAGTGCAGATTCTGAGCTTTTCATCAATACCATATTTGTGGATGATCAGATATGATTTACATTTGATGAAAAGCTGTGAAGATTTGATGAGTCTTTTTAATTTTGGGATGGGAAGGATCTACAGCCAGTGGACAAATCCCAGTGTGAGTCTCTCCTCTCTCCCAAACACAGCAGAAGATCATAAGTCATTCCCCACCTACAAATGCAGTATTTCAGTTTTATTGGTCAGCAGAACTAAGGTAACATTACATAAATATAAAAAGAAAGCCACATTTTGCGAGTCTTGCAGCTAGATTCATCGTCCTATTTTGTTCTTCAATAGCTTTCAAACTATTAGTATCTAGATATCATTTGAAACTTTTATATCAGATGTGTGCTTTCCATGGACCGTCATAACCACTATTTTCATCATATTTGTATCTGTAAGTTGCAATCCTCGGGGCAGTATTTTTAGACTGGCCTTATTTTTCATAGATGTAGGGTCTCAAATGGAGATATTTGGATATGAATTTGTTGAACCTGATGAAGTCATGTAATTCAAAAGTTATTACCTCTGTGTTGTATTCCTTAATTTCCCTGAGGGAACCCTGCAAGGGGATCAATAAAGTTCTATATAATCTAATCTAGTTATCATGATTCACAATATGTATCATGATATTCTTGTTGACAAAAAAAAAAAATAACACCCCAACAATGAGTTGTTGAAATGGAGTGAATCTTTGTGAATGTAATGAGGATTATATATAAGTGATTACAATATTGGAGAGAAAGGGTTTATTGAGGAAAACCCTGTTGGGCTACTCTTGCCTGGATACACTATGAGCTGCGGTTGGGCATGTTAGCATATAGCTTATATTTGGCATCCTGCTGCACATGTGCCCACAGATGTTGTAGCTGGGCCTTTAGATACTGCACGTTCATTGGTTGCCAAAGCTAGCTTCCCAGCTGGTCTTGTAAATGCTTGATTAGTGATAAATCTGCCAAGTGTGTAAGCCAAGGAAGTGTTGCTGTGTGTGGGCAAGCGTTCTCCTGCTACAAATGCCAGCTGTAGGCACCGAGTGGCATAGTGGGCTAAGGCGCTACTACTATGATCCTGGGGTCGCTGGTTTGGATCCAGGTTCATGATCGGCAGCCGGGGTACAGAGGAAGAGAAATTGGCCTGGTCTCCATCAGGGAGTGGGTAGATGGCGCTCTTCCTACATCTCAGAAGTGTGCTGCTGGTCGACACAGGCGTCTGCCAGCAGCCAATCCTCCAAGCGCGATGGCTGCCCGGCAATTATACAAACGGCGGCAGTTTGAAAAGAGGTGGTAGGCTATCGTCACATGACTCAGAGGAAACATGCCCTAGCGTCGAGAGGCTGCTTAGGGTAATTGGCACGTCTAAAATTAGTAACGGTGAAAAATTGGAAAAAAAAACGCCAGCTGTAAACCCTGCCTTGAGAAGCAACATGTGTCCACAGGATGTCCTGCACATATCATTGAGCTGAAACCATTATATTTCTAACTAATGGCTTAACATTCACTGATGTAAACATTCAAACGTGTTCATTGATTGTTGTATGATTATTAATCAGTTTAAACATAAAACAGAATGAAATTGAATGGAAGCCTCACAGAATAATCTGTGTAACTCAGTAATGAACTTGAACTTGCTCTACTCACCGTTCTTAGTAATACCATGTACTGCTTATTTTGAGACCGTATGAAAAACGTGGATCCTGATTAAACCCTATTGGTCAGTGTTTTGTAAGCACTGATAATATCCTCAAGCATTCAGTTTATCATAGTACCTACAAAATATCACACCACCCACCTCTAGCTTCATGTTTGATAAATAGTGTGATAGTATTGTAGCAATAAATGCACTTCTAAAGGTTAATGAGAAATTAATTGACCAGTGTCCAAATTGCACGAAGAAGCATAAACACATGCAAAGCAAATGGAGAAAATGCTGCCTCTTCTTTGGCTCAGACAGATAAAGGAAGGTCACGCAGGAGATGAGTAACAGAGACCAAAACGAGAATGGAAGAGGCTTATTCATATCTAGGCGCACTGATCATCCTCCATCAAACAGTATGGGTGTGCAGTGATGAAAGTGTTTCTCCTGAGCTATAACTGTATGATCATCAGCCCCTGAGTGATTGCTTGTGGTTGGTCAGGATGGTGGGGGAATGGGTCAATGTGTATGTAGGAATGAGTAGAAGGAAGAAAAGGAGTTTTAAATATTATCTTTTTGGGCAGGTCATCTCAGTACTCAGTACTTCACAATTTTCTCAAAGCCCCAGAGTGAAGCACGGCACAGGCAGTGGGACTGAGTCATGCAGGCACAGTGAATATTTAATGTCACTGAACAGGTGAACCCAGTTTGAGTATTTTTATTTGGATCTGTGCTGTGTGTGTGTGTGTGTGTGTGTGCGCGTGCGCGTGCGCGTGCTTTTGTTTCTCCCCCTTGCTGAAGATGACAAATTCAGCTTTAAATTTTAACTAATATATATCTCGAGAATTAATTTCAAAAGTTTGACCAACCACCTACCAACACCATATCAACCAACTGGAATAATATAGCAACCACAACGCATCCCACACATTTTCAAATGGGGATTGGTCACACAATGCAGCTGTTGGAATAGAGAACACTGATTCGTTGATCGTCTCCACCCAGACAAAAAGCCATCTGCCAGTGGTGCTGCTAATAACAGAATGGTGTGTACCGCCTTCTATCCACCATCACCAACAGTGTGATATGGTAATATCCACATGACTGGTATGTCACACAGTATGCCAATTAGACCATACTTTTCCTGGAGCCCTAAGATGCAATCCCTCTTGAACTCTTCCAACTGCTGAATTGCTTTTGATTTCTTCTCCGAGGCAACATCCAAAGAATGGTACCAACGCAATGTATGATTCAGAATGGAAAGCACGCACAACGTGATGACATTATATTATCATTCAGGTACACCAATGAGGCCTGTCCTTGCTTAGGTCACATGCATGACCAGTTATTGAATATGAATCGTTTGCATGTTTCACAATGTCAGATCTACCTACCAGGTTTCATTCCTGTCAATTGGATTCTTCTGGGCGCAACTATGAGTGTATGTTTTGTTGTTTTTTATATGACCCAGCACTTTATCTATACAAAAAACATTCTTTCACTGATTGTAATCAGGTCTAAAGGTGGCTGAGCAGAGTTAAACTTTATATGTAAAAAAAAAAAATATTCCAAAGGTAAGTGACATGACAACCACCACCCAGGTCATTGTGTGGGTGTTCTTTTGGAATTTTGATGCTTTGAGCTCAGTCTCCTCATTTAATTTCCAGTAATTGACAACATTATGGTTTCTAACAGATTACAAAACAGTTTAACACACAGGCCTCGGGAGCAGCTTTCCAGTTTCAAAGATCAAATACATGTGGACACCCCATCTAATGTTTTTGAATGCATTCAGCTACTTAAAGTAGCACCCATTGCTGACACAGATGTGCAGATGCACACACACACACACACACACACACACACACACACACACACACACACACACACAGCTTATCTACTCCCCGTAGGGAAGTACTGCAAATAGATTAAGGCTCTGGAGCAGATAAACAACCATGAACCTTTTGGCACCATGTCTAATGCCAAGCAAAGCCCCCCCAGCATTGAGTGGAACTATGTTCTCTGGAATGAAGGTGCTTTAGAATAGGATGGGTCGGGCAGTTAAGGATGAGGTGGGGTGGTCATCATCCAAACCCCTGACGTCAATAACGTTCTTGTGGCTGAATGCAATCAAAATCCTCACATGCAAAATCTTGTAGAAAGCCTTGATTGGTGGTGGTTCACATGATTTCAAAACAATTTTGTTGTACTAAACATTTTATGAACAGGATCTGAATATTTTAACCTTTCCTTTTCTCGGATTAAAAATTCAGCAGCATTTTTGCTGCACCTGTGACTTGACCTGCCTGCACACAGCGCTGTCCAGTGGGATACATTGGCCAGCTTGTCTGTTGTTGTCTAAAGTTTTCTATCCTCTCTTGGCCTCCATATTTAGTCTGTTTTTTGTCCAGAGTCCAAACTGGACCTATTCATCAGAAAGCCACTGATGAGTACAGCTATGTGTTCTGCTGCTGTTGGAGTGGGTATGGTCCCCAGAGATTGCCTGAGGGAAGTAGCTTCCTTTGTTGCTGTGCCTGCAGTTTGAGTTGCTTTTTCATGATTTGCGTGTATGTCGTGATGTCCCATGTGTGTGTATGCGAGTGTGTTTGTGTGTGTGTGTGTGTGTGTAGTGAATTTTGTGATTGCCGCTTCTCGCTCCTGCTCATCTATGCAACAGAAGCAGCCATGATTAGTCACATCTTGGAGTCCAGTGCTCTTCAGCAGCTCTTTGGGGAGGGGGTTGCTATGGAGAAAATGGTGGCTGTTTTATTTTTGGCTGATAGAATTACAACACTTTTATCTGTTTCACTCCAAACAATTAGGCTAGCGACAAAAAAGCCTTCAGGCCTTTTGCAGGTTCCCGCACTAAGAAGAGCCATTGTTACACTGTTATTGTGTAAGTGGTAAGTGGCTTCCCTTTCTCAGTGCTGTTGTAGCCATAGTTGTATATAGACCTAAATGCTGCATTTGCTACTTCAGCCCATTTCTGCAAGACATCAACGCATTTGCTATCTTGATACAGGTAAGTCTCAAGATGAAGACATACTCCAGGCTCATCCAAGGATCTGGGAGATCTGCTTGAACCACAGAGAGGGAGAACTGCGGGATTGACGGCCACTAGTGAGCATTCAGTGAACAGTGTTTCCCTCCATGAATCATCCCGTGAGTGCCAGGACCACTGGCAGATGGCTGCATGACACAAGACTACATGCACAAAGACTGTTAAATGACTGCCCTTAACACCGCGTTAACGTCGCCAAAGACTGCAATGGTGTTGTCAGACTGCCATGGAGTCACTCAGATCGGCAGTGGGTCATCTTTAATGGCAAGTCCTGCTTTTGTCTTGGCGGAGACAGCCCCCACACCCATGTGTGCAGTACCGCCGCATCACCAATCCAGTTCCCGATAAATGAAAATATGTGGAATGCTGTTGGACATACATTCAACACTCCACCTCTACCACAAGAATAATCAAGCTGTATGGGCTGTATTATCACCGGAGACCATTAGGAACTTAAACAACTCCGTGCCGAGACATCCAGCATTTTGCGTTATACCCAACGCTAGGTCTTCTGGACACGTGACAGCAAATTGTTGATCTGAACACGGTGCCTCCTCACATGGATTTGTCAGGAATAACTAATAGTATAGTTTTGTAAATTTAATAGGGAGTAGGTCATCAAAAGTGTATCACTGTGAAAATCATAGGGCCCTTTATAGGAAATTATAGCATGTTTTGTACAACCGACTGCATTTTGATCCAGTCCAATCTAATGAGAATTATGAGAAGTTGCCTTAACCCGTATGCCGGTAGTTTGATGCATGATCCAGCAGACAGTGCTGCATCTTGTGTGTATATATATGCCACTGGCTGTAACTGCTGTTGACTGGCACGTACAGGGAATGAACCCATACCTCCTGAGCAGAGGATTACAGGGTAGCGTATGGCTCCTGTCAACTCTAATGACTTTTTTTTCTCACTGTGCTTCTAACCTTCCTCCTCACTTCCTCACCTTTCTATCTCACTTCTGCCCGCTCCCAGAGGGTCACTCCGACACTTGCTCGGTCCCAAATCCCCTGTCACGTCCTGCGCATGCAGACTACTGATCTTTAATGAAGTGCTGGGGGCTGTGCCTCGCTGCCTTGCCTTCAGCCCGCAGCCAGGGAGCTGCTCCAGCTCTGCTTTTGGGGAAAGGCTGGGCACCAGGCCAGCTTTTCAGAAATTATTACTCAGAGGCCACTGGAGAGGCAGAGGGAGTTTGACACACACATCTTCCTTGCACAAGGGTTTGAGGTGAGCGAGGAACGCATACTGATAGGCTTGTCTCAGGACGGTTCTTCATGTGTAGGTGTGCACGCGCACACGCACGCGCACACGCACACACACGCACACACACACACACACACACACACACACACATACACACAAAGAGGTGTTACCTTCAGCACCTTTGAAGATGCCCACACTCAGGAGATCAGCAGCCCCAGCATATACAGTATATCCTTATATCTGAGACTGCTATTCCTGTAGTTTTATATCATTTTCCAATTTTACCCAATGATTGTCATTTAATGCAGATTTCAGAATTTTTTACTATTTTTAAGGTTTGGGTATATATGATATAATCCACCTGAGCGTAGGCCTTGGGAATATGAGTAAAAAACCTCATATCTCAAAGAGAAATGGCTATATACAATATGATAAAGTATAATGTTATTATATTTACTTAAATCCTACCCTTTAGTCATGATAGTTCTCTGGCATTTCAACAAAACTGTGTTCTGTAAAGTGTCATCCCTCTGGAAACCAAACCATTTCCACACAAATGACCACCTCACATTTTTTTAGAATTAAAGCATACACAGATGGTAACGCATTTAACAGAATGTTACGATATTACGGCCATTTATTATGTTGGAAAATATAAAAAATAAGGCTTTTTGTAGCCAAGAGTGTTTCAGTTCTTGTTTGAGGGATTTTCATCCATTCTTCCTTGCAAATGTCTTCCATTTCTGTGAGATTCCTGGGCCGTCGTGAATGGACTGCTCTTTTTGTCTAATGACAGATTTTCAGTGATCAGGTCAAGGGACTGTGAGGACCATGGTTAAAACTTCAGCTTGTGCCCTTTGGGATAGTCTATTGTGGATTTTGAGGTTATCTATTCTAGATATCATTATCATTATCTATTTGTAGAAGACATCCTCTTTTCAACTTTCAACTTTTTTACAGATGGCCTTGTATTTGCTTTGAGAATTTGCTGGAATTTCATTGAATCCATTCTTCCCTATACTCTGTGCCATTGGTTGCAACACAACCCCAATCTATCCAAGTTATCCACCTACATGCTCCTCTGTTGGAAAGGTGGTCTTTTCTTGAATTTCTGTGTCCTTTTTCCTCCAAACATACCTTTGCTGATTGTGTCCAGAGAGTCTGTTAAATCTTCCTGAAGGTCTTTTGCAGTCAAGTGGGGATTCTGCATTGCCTTTCTAACAATCCTATGAGCAGCTGTCCATGAAATTTTTCTTAGTCTTCCAGATCTTATCTTAACTTACACTGTTCCTGTTAACTGCCATTTCTTAATTACTTTTTGAGCTGAGGAAATGGCAACCTGAAAACACGTTGTCCTTTTATAGCCTTCAGCTGCTTTGTGGGTCTCAAAAATTTTCATTTTACTAGGTAGCTGCTTAGAAGAACCCATTGCTGCTGTTTAACAGGGTTAGACGAATCTAACTATTTATAAAGCTTTGTTTTCTATTATATTGCTAGCTGGTTGCTAGGGTATTCCAGGTGGTTGCTAGGGTATCCCAGGTGGCTTCTTTTATATTGCTAGCTGGTTGCTAGGGTATCCCAGGTGGTTTCTATTATACTGTTAGCTCATTGTTAGGGTATCCCAGGTGGTTTCTATTATATTCCCAGCTGGCTGCTAGACTATCCCCGGTGGTTACCTTAGAGTTGCCAAGTGTGTGATAGTTGAATGCTTGCATCTACTGCAAGGTGATTGAAGTTGTATTGTTTAGTGGTTGCTACAGGGTTGCTAGGTCATCGCTAAGCACTTTCTATGAATCCTAGTTGGTTGTTGCTATGGCGTCTAAGCTGGCTGCGAGTTGTTTGCTGTGGCACCCTGTGTGGTTGTTTGGGTTTTTCTGATGTATTCATATTATCATAAAATTAAAAGCATGCCAAAGTCTCATTCCCATGAGAAAAACATCTGCAAATTTCTTTTGCTGTGCAGAAACTGTATGTCTGATTAAAAAGCTGTATGCACGGCCAAACTACAGAATCCGACTGAACAATCTGGAGATGCTTTGCCATGAGCAACCTTAATTAGGCTATATCAGTTATCAGTGCCCTGTTTTTGCTCTCATACACGCTGATGCAGCGGATTGTTTTTTCAAGGTTTCAGCAGAAACAACAGAACTGCAGTTCACAACAAAAAGTACATCAAGATGAAACATACCAAAGCTTGCAATACCACTGCTCTAATCAGTTGTGTGAAAACGACACTGTTCTGCATAGCTGAAGGGAAACGAGACCGCTAGAGTAATGTCTTTTAGAGTTTTAATCTAATGAAGTGACTCTAATGCTCATGTCATGTGATTATTGCATTATAACTGTGAACTCGTTTCAAAAGGAATGGTAATTATTTCATTTTCAGTTATTGGTATCAGCCACTGTAAGGTATTAGTTGTCAGTTAGCAACCCCACAAGCCCAGATGAGATGGTGTTTAGTGGGACCCACTTTAGTGGGTCTTCTAGGTCTTCCACATCCTGTGGAAGCTATGGAACGCTGCACAGAAATGTGGGATATACTTGTGGGGCTCCTGATTTAAATATGGATGTGATTTCTGCCACCGTTACTTGTCTGGGAACAGTTCTACCCGGACGCTGCCAATTGGTCTTTACTCGTTTGTTTTATATCTTAAGGCATTCCCGAAATATGTTATTAAAATAATGAAAAGTTTCTTTTCTCTTTTTCTATGATCTTCTTTGCATCTTATGTATTGGCTCGGCTGCATTGTAAACTCAGAGTTTAAATAAAGGTTGATTGATTGATCACCATCATTAAGCACCATTGCGCTGTCCACTGTGGGTGGTAATACCTTCTATGAACCTGTGGAACAAGGAATGTTAAATGGCCATATAACTTCATAAGTACTGTCCCATCCATCTGGTACCCACTATCATGCCTCATTCCTATAATTCACATCTCCTTGCCATGAGCATGCTGGCCAGTGTTCAGCCTCACAAGATAAGACCTCATACCTTATACAGGTGTGGGTGTTTCCAAGCTGTCTCCCAAGGTAATGACACTCAATTCACATATTGCTCTCCTGTAACATTAATTCATTAATCGGTGCAGCACATATTCTGAGCTCATCTGCTGTGCCACCTTGGGATCCTTCACGCACCACAGTCTGAGAACCACTGGGGATGTTAATGATCCGCAGCAACCCTTAGCTTTTCCCATCAGGTCTTTCTTCCAGCAGCCCACAGAACTCTCCTGTGACTCTCTGGGCACTCGCAGGGAGACGAGGAAGAAAAAACACTTAAGAATTACAGAGTGCAGAAAAAGTTTTCACCAAACTCTCTGACATTGGCTCAGATGAAAGAGGAGCGGAGAATGGGCTGAATCTCTCCGCAGATAACCTGAAAAATCACTGTCTGAAGTTCTACTGGTGGTCGATATGAGATGGATATGATTAGAGGCGATGGAAAAACATGAAATATCAAGGCTGACGTGCTCGGGCGTATACAGTGAAAGAGCGCAAGTCTACGTGAGAAGCAGAGCCGCAGGATTCATTATTGACGGGGATGTAATGAGCAGGCAGCAGAGGATGTGCGGGGCATGTAGATGCTGGCCTTTAGTGCTGTTCTGAGATCGTATCCTGAATATGGTCCTGCAGCTTAGAAAGGAGGATAGAGAAGTTAAGCAGAGATCAAATGTAAAAGGTGCAGTTTTTGTTGGATTTGGACTGATGGCTGGCTACGTTCAGAGACAGTTGTTGTTTTCTTTCGTTTCTCATTTAACTGTGTGTTACAAAAGCACCTGTTTAATCATTAAAATATAAGAAGGAGAAGATCCGAGTCCACTTAAGCACACAGTTCTCAACCTACATTTGATTAATGTCCTCGAAATATAGCAGAATCTTTTCTCTTTTACTTTTCAGCATTTTTACCTCATTCTTACCCCAAACATGGAAATGGCAAATCTCACGCCTCATCAGATACAATAGTTTTTCCAACACCTCTTATGAATGCCGTTGTTGTATCATTGCCGGGTAGCCAATGTCTCTGAGATAAGTCCTGGATCCCCAGCTCCAGTACAACAGCGAAGGCTAGACATACAGTTTTTACCTACTACCTACACCTATGTGTACAGATGATGGCTGTCACACACATCTTGCTTTGAACTGATAGGTTGCTTGTGCATAACCATAGCAATTCATGGGACGCATACACAAGGTGAGTGCACACCAAAAGTCAGTGCAGGTTCTCAGAAGCATCAAAATCCCAGAAAGAAATGATTTGTGATCAAGTTACGCACATGATGTGTTTTTGCTGCTGCACAGTGACGCAGTCAGAACCTTCGCAAGAGATCAGTATTATTTTTAAAATGAATTTGGGAACCTGGTCAGTGTTCTCTGCTCTCAAGTGGAAGCTTTCAATAACACAGTTGGACAACTATGTGAACAGCTACGTTCACAACTCAGCAGTTTGTCTAGGTAAACACATGTCCAAACAGCAAGTATATCTCTAACCTTACAGGCGCACTAAATGTGATATGTGGAGGAAATGCCTGGCACGGTGTGTTGTACTCTCGGGGCAGTTCAAACCAGCGATCTTTAACTCATTGTTTCAGAGCATTAGACTACTCAGCCACTCAAAGCCATTTTTCCGCAAACTTACAGCTCAATTCCGATTTATTTTCTAAATAGATTTGACATTTTGGAAGAAATACATTAACCTTACTCCCTACATTTTTAGTTGGTCGGTCACACAATCACAATAATTACGTTATTGAATAACCTTCCAGATAATGTTCAGGACTCAGACACAGTTTCAGTCTTCAAGTCTAGGCTGAAAACGTACTTGTTCAGTGTAGCATTTGGTCATTAATGTATTAGATTAGTTACAGGATGCAGATCCAGGGGTTCATGGACATAGGGATTTATGGTAAACTGGGATGTTGGTGCTGCTGTCTGACTCCTTCTTGCGATCACTCAGGTTTGTGACGGTGGAGCAGTTCTCCCATGTTTATGTTACCGTCTGGTTCTCTCCTTAGTTAGGCTGTTAAAGTCAGATCTGCCGGAGTCACTCGCCACACTCTGGTAATGTTTACATTCTCTGTTCTCTTTTTAAATTTCAAACTAATTCATCTCTGTATCTTTTCCGAGTTAAGGATGACCCACCAGCCTGAACTGATTAGGTCCTAACCTCAAGCTCTTCTGCCCCATCTGAGAAGGATGCCACACTCCCCTGATACATCTTTACATTAGCTTCCGGATACTGGACCTGGACTAGTTTCCCACCGTGCCATGGACTAGCTGCTCACCCACCATCACCAACTGTAGAAATGTACGGTTACTCTTATGTCCAGAACTAACATTACTTCAGTACCCGACTAATAGAACAGAGGTGTTGGGGTCCAGTGTCCCCTAATTGTGTATAAGTAGTTTGACCAGAGGAGGATGGGTCTCCCCTTGTGAGACTGGTTCCTCCCAAGGTTTCTTCCTCCAGCTCTGTGGGAGTTTTTCCTTGCCACTGTTGCCCTTTGGCTTCCTCACTAGGGGATCTGTCATTTATACTTTGTTCCTGTTTTAACCTTTTCATTTATTTATTTATTTTATTTCTGTGAAGCTGCTCAGTGACAGCTTCAGTTGTGAAGAGCGCTATAAAAATACATTTTGATTTGATTTGATTTGACTTACAGTAGAGTTAATGGATGTGACCTTAATAATTTCCACTGACCTCAATGATGCCTGTTGTTTACTCGTGTGTTTACTTCAGGGTTTTAGCCAGTCTCGCTGTTCTGTTTTCTCATTTGCTCTCTGATGGAGATTGGGCACTAGTCTGTGAGCAGCAGTGCCATCTATCTTGTGGGTAAAGAGTGCAGTGCTCTCAATGACAAGTGCATCTGTAACGACTCCTCCATACACACACTGCGCACTGCGACTGGTGAATATGTTACTACAGCTGTTTTTCCACAAAGACTCAAGAACTTCTGCCAGAAAGATTGGAAGCGTTTCAAAGCTACATTCCATAGTTCCTGTGTGAACATTTTGGCTTTCAGCCTAATGAGAGAGGAGAGCCAATTAATGAGCCGATCTGATGGCTTTGTTTTAAAACAGTGGCAATGGCCATCCCATCCAGTTTTCCTCTGGGAGCAAAAACCACATTTGGAGAGGGGCCTTCCCAACAATTGGCTTTCACCAAAGCTTTTGCTCAACACTGTGTTACTAGGGTTGCAGTGGTATCCTGGTTTTAAGTACAGTAGTGTATTAAAATTAATTGCCATCAATTAACCATGTACATTTGCTTTAATACCAGTGTTGAAAAAATGCAATCAAACAAGGAATCCCACAGATTTTTCTATCACATTTTTAAAAACATATCAATTTATTAATGGAGATTATAATCAACAGATTAATCCGTAATGAAAATAATCATGAACACAAAATTGTATGAAAGAGCTCCATATATGGCTTTCTTCTTATTTTAATTAAATAATTATATTAATTCTGAAAGTGAGCTTTATTGAAATGCTTTCTTAAAAATATTCCAGCTTTTAACTAATTTATTGTTTGCTAAATGATGCAACGCAACCCATCATGCACTGCACACATGCAGCAGCTCTCTCCACTGAAACAAATAGGCTGCAGAGAAGCATGTGAATGCGTACTGCAGCAGTTAGTCTAACTGTTAATAAGAAGGATAATTGTGAAACACTGTTAAACTGTAAAGCCGTAGTATTTTTCTGAGACTGTGATCATACAGTGAAAATGCTGCTGTGACCCTAAGTGTGAAAGCACGCTCACAGGTCGTGTAACATGCTATATGGGCCAGGAGATAGACATTTAGATAAAAACAGCATTAAATATGCTGCAAACTTTTGACAGGCAGTTGTAGTTTTTCACATCTGGTGGAGTTGATTTAAGCTCTGTAAACTGCTTAAAACAAGGCAGCATCTCTAACTGATACAGAGCATATTATATGCACACAAAACCCAGCCGATCAAAGGGCTTTCTGTTCCTAAAGGAGGAAATGGGGGAATTTGTGCACATTAAAAGGAATCCATGCATACTAAAGACGTGGCAGAGATCTTGACATCATGTTGAGGCAAAGAGGCTAGCCATAAACTTTAACTATGAGAGATCAATGGCTTTTAAAATAGGGCTTTGCGTTGAGCAGACGACACAAATTATTTATGAGAGGCTCTCAAGCTGCTGCGCTTGTATTTATAGAGCCGTACATTGAGTTAACATTTTGTACTATTCTTCATGGTGCGACTGTACATTTCCCAGAAGAACACAAGTGCTCTCCGCTGTCTGTTTAAAGGAAGATGTGTGTCCAGCCTTAGTCTCCCTTCCTCCCTCACTCGGTCTCATTCTGTTTCACACTTTCTCTCTCACATGCACTTTTCTCTTGCTGTATTACATTCTCTGCCTTGTGCCTTGTGCAGGCTGCATGTGCTTAAGTCATGCTGAGGGACAAGGGCTTGCGTATTCAACTCCCCTCCGAATGCACTTTCCCCAAACAGAATTACTCATGTGCTCATAAGCCACTGAAACCACAGCTCTGCATACACACAAATCAAGGAATTTTCTACCGTCCTGCTGCGCTCAGGCTTCTCTAGTGCTTGTTAAACAAGCTCCGAGTACAGAGCTATTGTGCTTTCTGTTGTTTCCGAATGTCCTGGGGTGATTAAGGCGTTTACTTTCACTTAGTTTGTTAACAGTACAATATGACGATGATTGGAACGGTGTCCCTGTGGTGGTTTCTGATATATTCTCATAAAAGCGTTCTTTAAATTTGTAATCCTGCATCCTGGTCCTGGAGAACTTCTTGAAGGTGGAGTGCTGATGCAGGTGGTATGCAGGGCAGGGGGTCCTTCAGGAGGTGTGAATTTCTTTGAACCATTAAAAAAAAAAAAAAAAGGGTTGAAGGGTTAAAACATGTACACATTCAAGTTCATTTCTTCTTGCACATTTGCAGTTAACCTTAACTGTCAAGTGACCCGACCAAAATCCACTCATTTCCAAATTAGTCAAATTCCAGTTTAAAGGCCATAGCAGTATCCAGTGCACGTTTACTGCTCTGTACATGTGTATATCTGGCAGGGCTGCCAGATATTGGATTGCAGAGGAAAACAAGAAAAAAGGAGCTGTTCGCTCTCTTTCTTTGTTCATGCAGCATTCAGATTTCAGAAAAGACCTATAATGGGATAATACTGATACATACATAAATAATAAAGGACATTATAAAGGTTTGTATTTTATTTTGACAGCTGTAGAGTATTATGCTTATTATATTCTAATCTATAATCTAGTCAGCTCAAAAACACTCTAGATGATTAATTTCTTACAGGATTTCTCAGATGTGAACTGTTTCTCAAATAATGACAAATTTGAGTTATTTGAGTTGCATGACACAATTAAGTGCTGGTTCTTCAAGGGTTCAAGGTTATTTAGAACCAAGAAAATAGAACCATGAACACTCAAATAACCCTTTTGCATGACTAAAGGGATCTATGCATTATGAAAGATTTCTTCAGATTGTTGAAGAATGTGCTGTAAAACCTGGCAATGTTTTCTTCTGTAGTTATAAAATTGACTGAAGAAGTAGAAGACAAAGAATCCTTTTTTTGGTGCCATAAAGAACAGTGTTCAAAAAAGGTTCTTTACAGTGCATTCTCCATCAGTCTGAAAACCTCTTATACAATGCAAAGAATCTTTTTGCATGCAAAGGGTTCTTTTGAGTGTTCATCAGTTGTGTTTAGAACCATTCTCTTTACTAAATCACCCTTAAAGAACCATCATTTTCAAGACTGTAGGATCTCCTAGAATAACTACACTTGGCATGTGTGACTGCCTCCTTTAAATGTTTTGTCATTTTTAAGGAAATGAAGGTATGTCAAACTATGAAAACATCCTGAAAATTGCCCAGGGGTTCCAAGAGCTCAAGGAAAAAACATAAAGACAGAAATAAAATGACTTTCATAGAGCCTCAGGCTGCTTTCACACTTTCAGACCCCATTATTTTCAATGGGATGCGCTGCACAGGTGCAGATTTCCACTGCCCATACAGCAAACAGTGACTGCTGTGGCAATGCGCAGGGTCATATAAAGTTGTAATGTTTTCCATTTTTGTGCGTTTCACATCAGCCACGTCGCTGCATGGCCAGCAGGGAAGCAGAAAGAGCTACAGAGCACTACAAAGAGCTACTCAGAGCATGTCACTTTTGCATCCAACTGGCAGGCATCGAGCATACAGCAAGTGGTGTTGACCAGGGGTGTCGCCTGACTGTGTGTGAGTCCTGGGGCTCAGCCCATAAGAGAGTTCTTCTGAGAGGGGGTGGGGTGAGTGGTATTGTTCAATTAATCGATGGAATAATCAGTAGAATACTTGTTTAATAAAATAATCAACAGCTGTATTTGTAAATAATGATTTAGGCATGGATTAAACAATGCTAAATTAATGTTCACAATCATTTACTTTATTTAGTGCAGGAACACCCGAAAAACTTTAAAACTGTCTCTTTAATTTGACACCTCTTCTATACACTTGGAGTCGAGGCAGACCTTAGTTACTGGGTACATTGCGTTCTCCTTGTCTGTCAGCCTGGTTCCTAGGAGGAATTTTTTGGGAAAATAAGGTCTTAGAGCAGAGTCACGGGGATGAGGTTGGTGCGTCACGTCTTCTGCAGACACTGTGGCTCCGTTTTAGATGCAGAAGCAGCACCACACCCCGTCTGGAGACCACAGTGTCTTATTTGTCTTCAGAATCCCTCAACGCTGCCGTTTGTTTATTCCAAGCTTGGCATTTGGGCTGTAAGTGTGCCTGCCTACAGATGCACACCGTGGAAATGTACTGGGTCGACACTATACACTGAATGTCTGACTATATGCTAGTGCTCTGGCTTCGGTGGTGAGTTGCTGGTAGGAGAAAGTTGAGTAATTACTCCCCTGTTGTGCTCGAAAGAGGACGGAGGCTGCATCCACTCTCACAACACATGTCCTTGCTTCACACCTTCACTAACACCTCCACACTTTTCTCCACTGCGGTTTGTTCCCTCACCTTCTTCTTCTGTCTTGTTTTCTTTGTGTCTCCTTGCCTTGAACCTTTTTTTTCTCCTCACCTTTCTCAAGTTAAATGTGCTGAATTAAACATACAGTGTCTTTTGTGTCACGTAGACTCTTCAGGTTAAAGTGAACACTGTCATTATAGCTTGAACACTTTGTACTGTCAGTGAAAAGGAAATAGGAAGAGAAGACCTGAAAAAAAAGCAGTGGAGATGGAAAGGGAATTTCCATTTGCAGAGTCAGAGAAACGGCTGCCGTTTCAGACCAACAGATACAGACCAGCATTTGCATGACATGCAGTTCATTTTAGAGAAGCTAATTTTGTAAAGTTGTTTTAAGGTCTATTTTCACTAGGTGATCTGTACTGTACTGCGTCTGCTTGAAGAGGTGAGCTTGTGCTTGGTTCTATTGGACTCTAACCAAGCCCAAGCACGTACCTTGAACATGAAGCGATGCTGTGAAAAGCTTCTAATACGAGCAGCACACTTATAGAACATCACTGTGCTGCATAATCAATAAATCTATAGGGGTTGTGAGAGGGTTGAGTATTGAGTCACTGCAGAACAGAAGTGGGTGGTTTTCAACCATGTGGGAATTTTTAATCCATTGTCACTCACTAATGGCCGTTTCTTAACCTCTTAATTTGATTGGTTAGATAGTTACTTTCTGATTCTCTGTCTACATGTACGTGGATATTTATATAACAGCTTTTTGAAAACATGTTTTGGCCTTCCATCCACACACCTACAAAACAGACCTTCAGCAAAACTCCTTTGTTGTCCTCTGTAGCCTCACGTGGGCAGGAGAGTTAATGAAAATGCTGTTGTCACAAAGCACGCATGTTTCTGGCTGATTCACAAATACCTCCATTCTCTGTAAATAGTGAACTGCATAGAACGGACAACGACAGCCTCTGCAAGCAGATAAATTATCTTAGACACAGATTTCCACATATGAATAAATGTACTTACTGTTCTATTACCAATATTTAATGCTCTGTTTAGATTTACCATCTGTAATTTGTGTAGTACACTACAAAAGCAAGCACTTTTGTAAGTTGCTCTGGATAAGACCGCTAAATGCCTTTTTTTTGTTTTTGTCTCTGTGTGGATGAAAAGGCTCATCACAGCATACATTTTTGTTGGGGAAAACAATTTAGAAAAGTATTCATTTTATCATGTTTAAATATAAGAGTAGAATATAAGAGTTAATATAATAATATAAGAGAATTCAACCCCATTCCAGACCCATTCCCCTCTTTGTTCACCAACACTGGTTTACAGTTTAATTCTTTCTTTTGGAAAGATGTGAAAATTTCAAAATGCCACATGTTGCAAAAATGACAATGACAAAGGAAAAGGACTGGGGTACCAAGCACTGAATGGAACAGACCGTTCAAAACTTTTGTAATGACAGGGTGACAGCAAACATTTGAGTAAAATATAATTTCACAAATATCTGCTTGATTGTTGGAATAAGCGTTGAGTAAAACCTTGCATAAAAATAGCAGCTCAGTTTTAGGGTTAGGAGTAATTCATACAAAAATCAGCGAAACATTCACTGCATTATGATTAGATGGTTGAAACAAACCCTCTCCCTACATTCTAAACTGTTTTAGATGGTTGATCCCCAGCTTTGTTACAATGGTTAACAGATGCCTGTGCCAACCAGCATCACACCGGTTTATCCTGCTTTTGTTGGAGTAACTGTGTCGACTGTCCATGGAATAGATTAGATTTGATTGCGGTCAATAGCAGCAAATGCATTAGTGAGGTCATGATACTGGATGATCACCAACCCACCTCATTACCAACTGCCCAAGCCATCCAAAAGTTTGGATTGAGCACCATCATTCCAGAGAACAGTTCCACTACTCCACAGCTCAGTGCTGGGGGGCTTTACATCCCTCTAAACAGTGCCTGGCATTAGTCATGGCACATGCAGGTTCGTGTTTATCTGCACCCTATTAAAGAGTCCTCTTTTATGGCAGTACTTCTCTACAGGAACTAGACGGGCTCTGTGGGTGCATTTGCACATCTGTTTCAGCAATGGGTGCAGTTTAAAGTAGCTTTTGAAGTGCATTCATTAGGAGTGGTGTCCACAAACATTTGGACATTACAGTCATTATATCTGTGTTTTTTCTTCAGATTGCTGTAACTGCTGGCACACATGGCCATAATGAGCCATTATTCAAACACAGGTAGCTGTAAAACCTCTCTGCCCTTTTGATTTAAACTCTTGTAAGCTCATCTGAAATGACCAATTTAGCACAGGCTGAGCTCGGCTAGGTAATTTATGACAGCCCTGTAATGGTCAGTCTTTCTTTCATTTAGGCTGTGTGGTGTTGGCTTTGTCTATAGGTGACAAAAGATGGTTCATTAAGCTGATACTGAAAAGACACTTTGAAAAATGAGTGGAAATAAATTGCCCATAAAGTCCAAACTGTTGATAGTGAAAGTGTCCGTTTTGTTGTGGGTGTTTATTTATGTTTGTTTGTGTTATGGCATGCATCTCAGCTGCCACATCTGCAGGGAGTCCTGCAGGATGTGTACAGGCGGTACAGTAGTCTTGAGACAGAGATAGACACCTGGCTCGTCCAGGGTTCTTAAAGACCTTCAGTCTGTTTAATTTGTCATGAAATAACAGGCTGTGAATTGTTGATCAGATTACTTCAGAGTATGAGAAACCAGAGTGAAAATGACTTATTCCTCAACCATTTAGGCCGTATTTATATTACACCGACTTTAAATTCAATTACTTTTCAATTAAAGCTGGATTTCTAAACCAGAACAGAGGCAAAGAAACAAACTCTGTCACTGCCCAAATTCGTGTGGATCTGACTGTGAGTTTTCATGACTTGATTGCTTGTTGCCAAAGTGTCTCTGAAAGAACAACACCAAAACCCTGCTCTCTCTCCTTGACTTTTTCCTTCTCTCTCCCTTTGTATCACCAGAACATCTCTCTCGCTCTCTCACTCACTCACTCACTCACTCACTCACTCACTCATTCACACACACACTCTCTCTCTCTCTCTCTCTCGCTCTCTCTCTCTCTCTCTCTCTCTCTCTCTGCATTTGTCCTTTATTGATTGACCACACCCCACCAGTTATTTACCATGACTGATTGGCCAAAATGTCCAAGCCTCAGCAGGTAAATGTGGAGGCTCAGAGTGATTGCATTGTTGTGATCTTTAGAAGTGGATTGCAATTGTGCTAAAATGAGCTTGACTGAACTCTAACTGAACTAGTTTAAAATAAATGAATTAATTTCAAACATTCTATTTAGGCACTTTATTTGCATATTTATTTGAATGTTCTCTCAATAAAGACAACAGATGTCTGTCATCTTAAATGTTTAATTTACAATCGAGGTCAGTTATCTGAAGGACGAGTGTTGTAGTGAAGAACACTATAATGAAACAGTTACACTCTAGTATCATAATATTATGCTTCACAATACCATTTAAATTCTCAAAAAACAGTAGTAATTTCATGAACTACAGTGCAGGTTATCTCCGAGTGAGTCCATATGTGAACAGAGTGGGTCGTTTTCTGCAGAGTTCACAGTAGACAGTGTTGTTCATCCTGCACATATTAAACAGGCACTGCACTTTTACCTAAACCATGCAGAACATTTGCTGTCTCAGGTCAGTCTCAAGACCAAGACCAGACTCGAGTACTACTGCACTACCAATGAGCTATTCTCAAGCTACCCAGTGACGAGCCTCTGTTCAGCTGCTTTGTGCGAAAGAAAGCAAACATCATCAGACGAGCATATTGTGAGTGGTTTTGAGAAGCCCGAAGTACGAATTTATACATGCTCATTTGCAGCTCAGCACAATTCATACTGTGCTGTCTCTTTTTTTCTCCCGCGCCGGTGCACCTGACTAGACTTGTGATAATGAGCTGATGGGCCGCATCACGTGCATCGCAATAGAGAAAGCAGGAAACACTGCAGAGCATTGATTTCCTATTAGTGAGAACCACGTGACAGCATGGAGGCTTCTCAAAGGTTAAACTGCCTTCCTCACTACACATGCATCTAAATCCACGCAGAGGCCTGGTCATATTAAGTGTTTTATATTAAGACAGAAGAGCTAATCCTCCCCTGCAGAAATCCGCATTCAATTAATGTGTGAGATGCAGCCTTGCTTATTCTGAACTTCAATGTTTTTTGTTAATGAGCATCAAGCTGATACAGGGAACGTGCCGGGAACACCAAGTTATTGAACTGTTGGCCACTTTCTAAGAAATCCATTCATTATCATTCCTTTGAGTCATTGTTCCTGCTAATAATAATTAGAATACTGTAATTAAACTATTCTGAGCTTTGTTGTCATACCATGAACATTTCATACCATTGTAGTCTTAGCCTCAACAGTACGAGAATTTGAGCAGAAAGGAGTGTCTATTCTCTGTCACTGTAATTCCCATGTTTGTTATTAATAAGGCCAGGATAAAACGTGCTGAGAAACCGTTTGAATTCTGTTCTTTGTGATAATCTGTAAACAAAAGCATCCTTTGGGAATTACAGTGACAGTGAAACAGAGGACTAACGCCTGCTTTCTACTGAGGCCAGCCAAGAATAGCTACCTGTATTCTTGTGAAGGCTGACTTTTGACTGAATACAAATTGAGAATAAAGTATCTGAGGATAAGCGGCCTAAGTGAACTGAAACAGACCTTATTAGTTTCATCCCAGAGGAGCTCAGAGACGGTAAGTGTGTGGCCCAGTACTGGCGAGTGCGTTGGGAAGACAGATAGATATCCACCTGGGATCTGGACTACATGAGGCAGGAAACGGATTCAGTTCTTACGGTTGAAACACACGAATGAATCATTTATGGGGTTTTAGTTTATCCCTTATCTCTCCCGTTTGGTTTACTCTAGCTGGAGGAGCGTGTTTTTTTTGCAGTGCTCTGAAATAGGGCTGCAACGGTGTGAGATTTTCCCAGAAAATATCACTGTTTCATGGAATCGGTTTAAGATATTTCACAGTTCTTCTTTATTTTCTACTCAATATTATTATGTACAGTGGCCCTTAAAGGAAGCACAAAACTTTGGGTTAACAAACACTTTTCTATGCTTAAAATTTAAAAACAGAAGGATGTTAATGTAAAAAAATCTCCCTTTTGAAAATAAATATGAAAACTGCCAGAGGCAGCAGTGTTTTGATCTCTGCTGATTATTTTCTTTATTAATCAATTGATTGGTGTTAATAACTCTAGAAATAGAGTAATCAGTATTAGGCAAATTTACTGAATATAATAACCATCAATTTATAGACTATGGTATTCTTACACCCAGTATACCACTGCAATGCTACTCTGAAACCAACAGCTTTGGAATTCCTCTCTTATAGGGTACGGTTTGGAGGAACTGGTTCTTGATCAGGTTTTGGGAAACTGTTTATTTGTCTGTCAGTCAGACTCTCTATTTCAGGAGGTTTATGTGTTGCAGTCTATGTGATCTGTTAGTTTATGCATTAGATTAGATAGACTGAAAGACTGGATGTTTGCAGTTCCATATTGCAAGGCAAAAAAACTGCATATGATCTGATGGTCCGATGAGCTGCTTTTTCCCAAAAACACATGTTGTTAGTATTGGCACTGCTACACATTCAAATGATCCAAATGTAATGGAACCAAATGTTCCTGTTTCACTTTGCAAAGCCCATTAGAGCTGACTTGTTTCACTAGGAGACAAATATGAATATGATGTGCAGGAACACCAAGGAAATGATCAGAAAATGCAGATATTAAATTAGACATTTCATAATGTAGTGAAAATGTGTTTAATTTTCACTATGTGGACAGTAATTAAGAGGATCTTCAGGAGATGTATATTTGGCCTCCATGCTCACTTTGGAGAGGCAAGACAATTGGACAAGTTCAGTAATTGGTTGTATATTCATCAGTAATCCTTAAACTAACACCACCTTCTAGACTTGGACCACCTTCTACACTAATCGGTCAGACATATCTACTTTACATCTACAAGGTGGACCAGTGTTTAAACACTCCAGCAACACTGCTCTCTGATCCACTCATACCAGCACAACACACACTTACACCACCACCACCACAATGTCAGTGTCACTGCAGTGCTGAGAATGACCCACCATCTCCATAATATCTACTCTGTGATGGCCTTATGGGGTCCTGATCATTGAAGATCAGTGTGAAAGGAGGGTAACAAAGTATGCAGAGAGACAGATGGTCTACAAAGTAATTATATAACTATAAAGTGCTCCTGTATTGTCAGTGGAGTTTACTAAATTGTGTATTAAGTGTTGAAATGCTCTCTCCGTATTCCTGTTCTCTCCATGCCACCAGCATCCTTCTCATTGACTAATGGATTTTTTTCTGTGAAGTGGAAGACTGGTCCCCAAGTCTCATTCACTTAAAATTTATTTTAAATTGGTTTCCTGAAAATTCAGTCCAGATGACACTTTCTGTTCTTCTCGATTGCTTGTGGGTTCTTTTTTCCCCTCTTCCATGACAGATGCCTGGGCCGTATTTGAGACGAGCCTGTTTTCTCATAATTTTTAATAGTTTGTCGGTCTTGACTCATCAGAGAGTGACTGACAGATTCTTAAATTGTTGTAATCATAATACTTGTTCATCCTCATCATCCACGTTGTTCATGCTATTGCATAAACCTTTCAGATATGCATTTCTTTGGGAATGGTTTAGCAGCACGATGATGTTGTTCTCCTCAGATTTGGCAAAACATGCTCTTGATCTTTGAACTTCTGAGTGTAGGCACGGTCTATTAAAAGACACCTTGTAGATTTGGAGCCAAGTTTGTGACGTTGTAAGTTCTCATTGTAATGCATGGCTGGATGCTCTGTACCTGCTGCACTGATATGGTATCTAAAAATGCAGCTCTCCATTGTACTAAAAGTAATTGACTCTGAGCACACGCTTGATTGTGATTGATTTACTCCAGCACTGCTTTCCGTCACTCCGATCCGAGGTCAGTCATGGGTTAAATTAATTGGTCAGAGCCACCTTGTTTCAGGATGTTTGTTCTCACTCAAATGCTCAGAGTTCATTAGGAGGCAATCGGTTGGCCTTTTGGACACAGCATGGCTGTACATAGCATTTCACTGCTCCAGCAGGACGGAGTTCTTTCACAGCAGAGACTTGCATCAGCCTTTAGAGGCTTGGACAGGTGTGAGGGAGTGAACAAAGTACTGCCAGTTGAAAGTATCATCTGTGTGGAGGTGTTAGTATATATGTAACTATACACAGTACTGTGAAATAGGGCTGCAACAAAAGATAGTCCACTATAAATAACATAATAATAATAATAATCATCATCATCATCATTTGTATAAATCATATAATATATCTTCTTCTTTCAGCTGCTCCCTTTAGGGGTCGCCACAGCAGATCATCTGCCTCCATCCTCTGCCTCCTCTACTGTTAAACCAACCATATATATATATATAATTAGTGATAATAACATTCTTCTTCTTCTTCTTCTTCTTCTTCTTCTTCTTCTTCTTCTTCTTCTTCTTCTTCTTCTTCTTCTTTCTGCTGCTCCCTGTCCAGCAGATCCATCTCCAACATTCTTTGTCCCATATATCCACTATTCCTCCTCAACACATGTCCAAACCATCTCAAACTGGCCTCTCTAGTTTTTTCTCCAAATTGCTCCACCTTCACTGTCCCTCTGATCTGCTCATCTTGTCCATCCTTGTCACTCACAATGAAAATCTCAGCATCTTCATCTCCGCCACCTCCAGCTCAGCCTCCTGTGTTTTAGACAGAGCCACAGTCTCCAAACCATACATCATAACAGGTCTCACTACTGTCTTGTAAACCTTCCCTTTCACTCTTGCTGCTATCCTTCTGTCACACATCAGCCCTGACACCCATCTCCACCCACTCCATCCTGCCTGCACCCTCTTCTTCACCTCCTTTCTGTACTGTCCATTGCTCTGGATGGTTGACCCAAGATATTTGAAGTCATCCACCTGTACGACCTCTACTCCTTGAATCTTCACCTTTCCACCTCTCATTCACACACATGTATTCCGTCTTGTCTCTACTGACCTTCATTCCTCTCCTCTCCAGTGCAAACCTCCATTTCTCCAGGTTCTCACCCACCTGCTCTCTATTCTCACCACAGTTTACAATGTCATCTGAAAACATCATGGTCCATGGAGCCTCCTACCTGACCTCATCTGTCAACCTGTCCATCACCATTGCAAACAAGAAGGGGCTCAAAGCTGATCCCTGATGTAACCCTACCTTCACCTTGAAACCATTTGTCACTCCAACTGCACACCTCACCAGTGTCTCACTTTCGTCATACACGTCCTGCACCACCCTCACATACCTTTCAGCCACACCTGACTTCCTCATACAGTACCATAGTTCCTCTCTTGGCACCCAATCATATGCCTTCTCTAGATCCACAAAGACACAATGTAGCTCCTTCTGACCTTCTCTACCAGCACTCTCAACGCAAAAATTGCATCTGTGGTACTCTTTCTGGGCATGAAACCAAACTGATCTGAACCTCTCGCTTCAACAACTCTTTCCCATACCTTCATGGTGTGGCTCATCAACTTTATACCTCTGTAGTTACTGCAGCTCTGCACATCACCCTTGTTCTTAAAAATGGGGACCAGTACACTGCTTCTCCACTCATCAGGCATCCTCTCACTCGCCAGGATTTTGTTAAACAACATGGTCAAAAAGTCCACTGCCTTCTCTCCTAAACATCTCCACAGGTATGTCATCTGGACCAACTGCCTTTCCATTCTTCTTCATTTTTAAAGCTGCCCTCACTTCCACCTTACTAATTCTTTGCACTTCCTGATCCACTGTCTCTCCCCCTGTTGTCCTCCTCTCTCTCTCATTTTCCTCATTCATTAGCTATTCAATGTACTCCTTCCATCTACTCAGCACTCTCTGTTCACTCACTAGTACATTTCCCTCTCTATCCTTTATCAGTCTAACCTGCTGTACATCCTTTCCAGCTCTATCTCTGTTGAGCCAAATGATACAAGTCCTTTACTCCTTCTTTACTGTCCAGCATCTTATACAACTCATCATAGGCCTGAGCCTTTGCCACCATTGTTTTCACTACGCAACTAGCCTCACAATACTTCTTTCATCTCTCTGGTTATCCCACTTTTTCTTAGCTTTTCCAGTCTTTTCCAGCAAATTAGTTTTTCTCATAATGTGTCCATAGTAAGAGAGCTTTTCCTGTTCAAGGATCTCTTCAAAGTCTTCACCAACATCAAAGTTTAAGGGCATCTATATGTCTCTTGTCTCATGTGTTAATTGTCCAGCTTTCGCAGCTGTACAGAACTAAAGAGAAAACTATTGTCTGGATAATTCTGATCTTTGTTCCTTTTTTTACATTTGAAAATCTATGTCAAATGTCTTGAGTGTCTGATCCTTTGATGTTAATAACTGAACTGAGATCAAATCAAATCCTTCATCCCTCAAAACATGCATTCAGACCCTTTTCTGTTCTGGCACCAAAATGGTGGAACGAACTAACCCCTGGGAGTCTGAATAGCTGAACTGTCTGAACATCTGTTTCAGGAGTATTTAACTCCATAAAGACATTTGTGTTCAGCAGGATCTAAGCGTGAGGAATCTCTAGATTCTAGCCTTGTCTACTAGTTAAGGATATTCTAAGTAAATAGCAAAGCACTTTTGTAAGTCGCTCTGGATAAGGGCGTCTGCTAAATGCCATAAATGTAAATGTAAATGCAAAATCTGTCCAACATATCTTCTCCATCAATGTTAAAGTTTGCACTGTTTCCTGTCATCATGACTGGAGTATTCTTCAGATTGAGTTGAAGGCCCATCTTTTCACTCTGTTATTTAACTTATAACTCATAAGGGCCTTCAGGTCTTCCAGACTTATTGCTGTAAGTGTTGTCCTCTGCATATTTAAGGTTATTGAGGTTTCTTATGTATATGTCAAATACATAAATAAATGTATTGTATATGTCAAATGTTATTGAACAAACCTCCCAATAATAAGTATTATTATTATTATTACAGTATTTTCTCAAAAATAAAAAACTCAAAATGCACTGTTCCAAATTATTATGAACAATGAGGTTTGTTTGTATAGGTTGTAAAGAACTTCACAATTATTGCATATATTGAATGTGTGAGTCTTTGGACAGTTTCTTCTTGAATTCCTTCAGAGGTTGTCAGAATAGCCTCCCAGAGCTGCTGTTTTGATGTGAACTGCCTCCCACCCTCCTAGATCATTTGCTTGAGGATACTGCAAAGGTTCTCCATTGGGTAAGGTCAGGGGAGGGTGGTGGCCACACTATGAGTTTCTCTCCTTTTTTGCTCATAACAGCCAATGATTGGAGGTATTCTTTGCTGCATTGGTGCAACCACCAACCATCCACTACTCCATCCAACTGGACCATCCAGGGATGCATTGCAATCAGAAAACCATAAATTTAGTCTTCGTGTATGTCTGGACCCACTGTAACTGACTCGTCTTGTGAGCATTGGTTTGGAGTGGCCAAATAGTTGGTATCTGCAGCACAGCAAGCCTCTGGAGGATCCTACACCCTGAGAATTGTGGGACTCCAAAGTCACCAGTAGTTTCTGTTTGCTGCTTTGTAATGGCATTTTAGCAGCTGCTCTCTTAATTCAATGAATTTGCTCGTTTGTATTACTGAATTCTATTTTGACATTGAGTGACTTTTACTGTTCATTTGTTTTTATTTTTTACTTTCAGATAGCCTGTTTGCTTGTTTGGATCATTTGCTTATTTGGGCACAGTCAATTTATTTTAGTCATTTATTTTGATATGGCATGTTTTGTTTTGTTTTATTTCCACATGGACTGTTTATTTGCATTAGTGACAAAATCCACAGCAGTGGTAGCATGGATTCCTATTTTAGTAGCTAATAATAAAAAAGAAACATGTTCAGTAAGGAAAAAGCTGCAGTTCACCATAGCTCTTCATTACTGATGTGTTTTTATCAGCAGCTGGATCCTCTTTCACAGGCAGTGCCTGTGATGTAGGTGTGTAAAATGTATTGTGTCCAGAAGAACTGTGAAAACCTGCCAGACCACTGTTCTTAGAATGAATATATTAGACATTTCAGGGTAGCATGTATTAGATTATTTTGTTCCTTCTCAGTCAGAAATACAAATGCTTTCAGTTTAACCTAAGAAATTGTAATGAATACAGCTTTAAACTGTCCTCTTTACCTGATCAGATTATAATATTTGTTATTTTTGGTTATCAGTCTGTGTATCTTGAGCTGTAAAGTAGTCCAGCCATGTGGTCTGCTGCTGGTAGGCTATATGTACAGCACTTTTCCCACTTGTGTTAAATTGCGTTCACACAGCAGAACAATATTAATGCATAGGAAAATGTGCCCACAGGGGAAGAGAGCTGCTCTTGGCTGAGTCACACTCTTGACAGCTTGCGTTGCCACCAGCTTACTTTTGGCAATTTTTCAAAACCTTCACATTTCATTTTTAAAGTCCAGTGTCAGTGACATTTAGCTGCAGGCTCCAAACACGCTCCTACCAGAGTCACAGTGTCTGCCCAGCCCAGTATCCCACATCTCTCCATCTCGGCATCTCTCCACTTTCATTACCTCTCTCACTCTCTCTCTCTCTAACACTATACCTATACTCGTAATGACCAAATACACTGCTCAAAAGAATTAATGGAACATTTAAATCTCATATTGGATCTCAAGGAACTAAATATTCATTTTGAAAATACATTCTTTATGTATTGTAAATCTTTCATACATATTAGTCAGTGGAAACCAAAATCATCAACTAGAGGGCTGGACTTAAATTCATGCTGGTCAAAGTCAGAGTAAAATATTGAAATCATCCAATTTCTGTGAATTTAATTGTGGCAACTCACAGTGTATTGTGCATGGCCCCCACATGCCTATATGCACTCCCTGTATCTGGGCATCATGGTGGATCTTCCAAGACCTGGATCAGGAAATCAGTCAGCTCCTGGACTGCCTGTGGCCAGACTTGGAGGCACCAGATACACCAATACAGAGGTTCTCAAGTGGATTCTGGTCTGGGGAATGATGCCAATCAATGCATCAGTCAATCGATGCATCCTTGCGTTCATCGTCCAGGAACTGCTTATACACTGGCCAATGTGACCAGTTATTGTCCTTCACCAGGAGGATCCTAGGGCCTTACTGCACCAGACTAAGGTCTGACAATGGCTCTGAGGATTCCATCTTGGTACCTAACAGTGTTCACGAAACCCTCCACGGATATGCCTCCTTAGACCACCACCAAACTGGTAATGCCGGATGATGTTGCAGGCAGCATAACTTTCACCATGGGGACTCTCTCACATCTGCCACATGTGCTCAGTGTGAATCTGCTGAAGAGAATGGGAAACAACTGGTGGACCTGCCAGTTCTGACGTTCTCTGCCGAACGCCAGTTGAGCTGCAATCTACACACCAGTAGCCCGCTGAAGGTCACTTTTTAGGGCTCTGGCAGTGCTCATTCCTGTTCCTTCTTGCACAAAGGAGCATATACCGGCCTGCACCTGGGATGATGCCCAGTCTGTGTCTTATTTCCTACGTGCTCTTGAGACTGTACTGGGAAACCCAGCAAACCTTTTCGCAACAGCATGTAAGGATATGCCACTCTGGACAAGCTGGACTATCTGTGCCACCTGAATGGACTGCAGGTACTGCCTAATGCTGCCAATGATAAGGACACTAGCAAACTAGAGAAGAATCCGTCAGAAAGGATACGGAGAGAGTGTTTGTCTGAAAAACCACCACTTCTGCCACTCTCTGCAAAACAAAACCATTCCCATTTGGGGAGTTGTCTTGATGTTGCCTCTAAAGTGCACCTGTTGTCACTTTCATTTGCACCAAAGCAAAATGCAATTACTTATTCTCCCTAACTTGGCAGATTGATATCCCTGAAGTGTAACTGACTTTGTGTTGAACTGTGATGATTAAATGTTCTCTTCATTTCTTTGAGCAGGGTATCTGTGGACACCCTTTCAAAGTAGCTAAATGTATTCAGTGAGCAGATAAACTGGAATCTATTGAACTTTTTAGCAGCGTTCTCTAGAATGATGGAGCCCCATCCATTATAAGGTTGGGTACCATTCATATTTGAATCAATGCCTGTGGAATTCACTATCAGTCCCAACATTATGCTCTCCGTATTTACAAAAATGTAATTCAGTTCAGTTTGGTATTTCCTGAGAACAGTTTATACACCAGAGAAATTCACTTCAGGACTTTTTTGGCCATGCTATATGTATTACCATGCCCATATGTTCAAAGTTCATTCACCTTCTGTGCTGTTAGTGGTATTTGTTAGCTCTGCTGTCTTCTGATTCTCACTATACTGGACTGGGGTCATCAGTCTGTATCTGGTTAGTGGGGATAAATCTGTACTGATCCTCCAATAGGCTGTTAGTTTTACATGTTTCCGCAGCTTTGACCGAAAGACAGATGACATATGATTGTTTCTGCAGCCATGCACTTTGCACAAGGTCAGACAGAACACAGTGGCCAGAACCTTTCTGCGATGATTGTTCAAAGAAACATGTGATTTGTGTTGTTTTTCATTGGTCCATGTATGATTTGAATAAATGGTGTGGAAAAACTACAGCAGCTGTAAAACTTATTCCCTGGCTCGCACAAAACAAATCTTGCATTTCACATTAAATACTGCAGAGTGTTGTCTGCAATATTCCAAAATCTAGTAGAAAGTCTTCCCTGCAGAGTTACTCCAACAAAAGCAAGATTAACTCTTTTTAATACCCTTTATTTCAGAAGAGACATCTCTCTCTCTCTCTCTCTCTCTCTCTCTCTCTCATATTCTCTCTCTCTGTTTTAGTCTTTATGAAAAGTGAAATGATCTCAATGGAAAGCCTGAAGGCCAAACAGCAAATAAATCTGTATCATCTTTTTTATATTCATGAGAACTTTTCTGATCTCTGGTCTGTGATTGCTGCACTGAGAAACAGAAATGCACAGTCACTGTTTGTGAGTCTCTCTGAAGACTGCATCTCGGAAAAGCTTTTATGTGCACCGTACATTTTAATCTAATTGATTAATTTTGAAACACTGAATTTTTTATTTCTAAATAAAGGCAGCCATGTCCGTGGCTGAGGTGTGAGGGCGTTCTGGTGGCATGGAGCTTTTGATAGTGATGTCTGAATCTTTAGGCACATGTAATTTTCTGTCATAAGCCATTGAGAATTAATATATGAACAGGACTGTAGTCAGTGGATGGCAAAGGGAAAGGATGAGTGTAAGTGATGTGTGTGCATGTGGGTCAGTAATGGCATCACTGATCTCAGCTTCAACTGTGTGTCTGTGAGGGAAAGAGAAAGGAAAACTGAGAGAATTTTGTTAGGGATGCAAAAAAAAAAACAGGATTAATCTTCCATGCACCAGTGGAGTGGGGAAATCTGCACTGTTTACTAATTTGGTTAACATATTCTGAGCTCACTGAGAGAGTTAAGGCTGAAGATGCTCACAGATGGAGCCTCTTGAACTTAGTTAAAATATTTTATTTCCCATTGTGTCTCCCTTGTCTCTGCAAGTGTCAGAAAACAATAGATGGAGAAGAGGAACATACTCATATACATGCAGCTTGAATTTTTTGTAGGAACACTCTGACTTTTTCAGTTCTGATACTGATACATAAACCTAGAGACTTAAGCCATCAGAATTGACTTGGAGTGCTTTCACACTTACCTTGTTTGGTCTGGATTCAAACCTTTCATTTTCGAATGAAACAAAGCAGCAGGTGTGAAAGATGCCAATGACCACAGTTTGGAACAAAAGACGAGAATTTGGTCTGATCTGAAGAGGTGTTCTTGGTTTTGCTCTTGGCAGTGACAGTTCTAGACCATTTCATCTCGGGGGCGAGCCAAGGGCCAGTGGATATGAGGTTGAGTCCCTATCTGGGTGGAGTCTCCATGATCTCCTTGTGTCAGCTCCGATTTCCTCTCACATTCCACAAACATGGATCAGGTGAATTGCGTACTCTAAATTGCACTGGTATATGTAAATGAATGTGAACATGTGTGTGAGGGAAAATATGTCTGTATGCCCAGATGTGGATTGGCTCTCCCCCTAGTGCTTGAGGCTGTCCTCCAGGTGGACGGTTGTTTCTGGTGGAGAGTATGCGATTGGCTACTGCTTCTCTCCTGTGTGTGTTGGCTGAGTCGTTGACTGTTTGTTGAGAGTGTTGACTGTAAAGCATCCTTCTAGATGCTATCTAGAAAGGCACTATATAAGTTTACTAACTAACTTATAGGAGGATATTGATGGTTATTTGTGAACCATTAGTCCTTTAGATTAGTCAACTAATCAGTAAAATAGTCAATAAATTAATGGATATAAAAATGGTCGTTAGTGGTAGCCTTAAAATATAGCACAATCTTTCTACTAACTAAATAAACGGAGAAAAAGGAAAAAAATCGGAATTTTGGAAAATGTGGATAAAAAATTAATGTCTTATGGTGCTAAATAATCTTTCTATAGCGATTTATTGTGTACACTATATCAGAAAATTAAAAGGCTCACTACACCCAATAAAGTGTTCTGTATAAGTAATGGAACACTGGCTTCTACACCCACATAATGCATGCATTCAGTGTTAAATCTGAAGCCATGTAACCTGTGGATGTGTATAATCACTTTCCATTAGTCATATAAAGCATTTTGGTGGTTACATAGCGTTTCATATTCAGCTTCTGATTGCATATTGTTGTAACAGTACGGCCTCTCCCTTTTCTTTAGGTTTTGTTTTTTAAGCCATGATTAAAAGCAGAATCTGTTTCTGTGGTTGGTTCATTTATTGCATTTCATTCCTATGCTTACATTTTACAGGTTCACATTTACACAAAAGGGTGTTGAGTTCAAACACAGTGGAAAGCTGCAACGGCAGATATTAGAGAATTTTAATTGTACTGTAGCAGGTTCACACTGCAGGCATTTAAACTGTTATATTACCTTCTGAAAAAGCTGCTCGTTGCTGCAGGTTGTCTGTTAATGCACTGCTGCTATAGTGGCAGAAATTGAATGCTAAAATAGAAACAAAAGGTTCAGAGGGCAGAGGAAGCTTAATGCCTAAATCAGGCCACAGTGTAGCTCAAAAAATAATATAATGAAAATGTTCAAAACTGTCACATATAAAGTATTTTGAGCCTTTTAATAGTTTTACTGTTGATCAGTTTGGCTTATAGTAAAATGGAGGTATAGAGTGTTTGTCAGATAGTGTTGATATGAATGTTTATGAATTATGAATTAAATTAACATTTTTAACAAAAAAAGGGAAAATGCACTAATAGAAGCGACCCCCTACCCCTGCATGCTAGTATTAATTGAACAATTTACCTTGTTTATGATAAATGAACGATAATAAATCACCAGATTCTTTTTTTTTTTGTATAAGCTATTTGAGTTGCTTTTTTAGCTTGGTGTTCAATGTACAATTGCAAGGAATTTAGGGATTTCATCATCTACAGTCCATAATATCATCAAAAGAATCTCTGAGAAATCTCTGCACGTAAGCAGCAAGTCCAAAAACCAACATTGAATGCCCATGATCTTCATTCCCTCAGATGGCACTGCATTAAAAAAACATTGTCACTGAACATAGTTTGTCATTAAAACCATCATGCAAAGCGAAAGCCATATATTGACAACACCCAGAAACACAGCCAGCTTCTCTGGACCCTCAGCTCATCTGAGATGGACTGACGCAAATTGGAAAACTGTCCTGCGGTCTGACGAGTCCACATTTCAAATTGTCTTTGGAGATCATGGACATTGTGTCCTCCGGGCCACAGAAGAAAAGGACTGTCCTGATTGTTACCAGCGCAGATTTAAAAAGTATGGGGGTGTGTTAGAGCCCACAGAATGCACAACTCGCACATCTGTGAAGACACCATTAATGCTGAAAGGTACATACAGGTTTTGGAGAAACATATGCTGCCATCCAAGCAATGTCTTTTTCAGGCATGTCTCTGCTTATTTCAGCAAGAAAATGTCAACCCACATTCTGCATGCATTACAACAGCGTGGCTTCGTAGTGAGTGTGAGTACTAGACTGATCTGCCTGCAGTCCAGACCTGTCTCCCATTGCAAAAGTGTGGTGCATTATGTAGTGCAAAATATAATGGAGACTGTTGAGCAGCTGAAGTTGTACATCAAGCAAGAATGGGAAAGAATTCCACCTACAAAGCTTCAACGATTAGGGTCCTCAGTTCCCAAACGCTTAATTAGTGTTGATAAATGGGAAGGTGATGTAACACAGTGGTAATCATGCCCCTGTCCCAACTGTTTTGGCACGTATTGCATGCATCAAATTCAAAATGAGTGAATATTTGCAAAAAAACAAAGTTTATCCACTTGAACATTAAATATCTGTTCTTTTTGTGCATTCAATTGAATTTGGGTTGAAAAGGATTTGCAAATCATCATATTCTGTTTTCATTTGTTTTACATTATGTCTCCATCTTACTGGAATTGGGGTTGTACACACATGGTAGTATAAGGGAAACATACATGAACACACAGTTGACTTCATATTGGCTTTAGGCTGATCTCATTTTGTGTGACAGATCCAGCAAAGGCACATAATCTCCGTCTAATATAATTGATCCAATTTTTATTATTGACATGTATGATTCTTTTAACAATAAATGATTGAAAAATGACACTGATACCGATCATGTTTATTGATCTACATGCTACATGCGAGATGTCTCATCATGCAGTTGTAATGGTTCCTAATGGTGTCCAAGTGATAATCTATTACACGCAGCTTGAAATATTCTCACAGGTGGAGTGTTGATAGCACGTCCAATATTTTCAATCGGGGTAGGTCTGACGATGTGTCTGGCCACTGCTCAGTATCTGTCATGCTCTTGAGTCGGCCGCAGTAAGTTGTCCTGTTGGAATAGTACATCTGAGTGTGTGTTCAGGAAAGGTGGGGTCAAAGTGCCTGTAATGCCTGTAATGAGGACCAAAGGTGATCTGGCATGATACGAATTTACTCCAAGACACCAGATCTTCTGGAATTGTGACAACAAACCAATGTGTGCTGACCATGGTGCCTCCACACACAGATTCATTGGACATCACCAAGATAAAAGTGTAACTCACCATGCCATTCTGAGTGACTCCGACAGTCTAGCACGACACCAATGCAGTCAGGTGATTTTTCTGGATTATTTTTCTGAAGATAAGTGTATAATTGCAGAAGAAATGCATTGTTTTTTCCAGTATCATGCAGCATTAGTTCTAATTGGTCCCCAGTTTCAATGTTTCACAGTTCTCCCTCATCCAAATTCACCTCTTCTTCTTTCGGCTGCTCCCTTTAGTTGTTGCCACAGCGGATCATCTGCCTCCATCTTGGCCTATCTCCTGCCTCCTCTGCTGTTACACCAGCCATCTCCATGTCCACCTTCTCTACATCCATATCATCCAAATTCACTTGATGCCACTAATTTCTGTCTGATTAATAAGCTTGTCCTAAGCTGAAACGGTTTCACTGAAATGTCCTATTCTGTCTGCTGCAACTTTAGCACACCGTTGTTGACCTTGCACAGTCATATAGACCCTTTCCCCTGTGCTTATTAAAAGAACCCTGTCGAGACAAAGCACAGTCCTAATAGAAGCCAACAGGCAGCCTGCATTGTGGCCTCTAAATCTGAAATCTTCTAGTGGATGTTTTTTGGCCTCATGCCAAGGAACCTTTTTTGGCACCTTTTTTTTAAGAGTGTACTTATAGTGCCCCCTATGTACCTGTGTCATAGTTTCACAGTCAGCCTTGTAATTTAAGCATGAGGAATATGAATCGAGACCAGCTTTAATAGGCATTGAGCTCATATTTCTGCTTTATTGCAACAGCCTTATGCAGGCTTCTCTCCTGGTTATCAGACGAGCTCTGTCTCTAAAGGCTGATTTAAGCTTCTTTGAAGGTGCACATACAACATTTAGGAGATAGTAGCAGATCTGATATGTATCCTTGAACTGGTTATAAAAGTAGTATGTCATGCTCAATCTACTCAAATGACATTCAGCTATACCACAAAAAGAAACACACCACTTACTGTATTAGGGGTGTAAGAATATGTCGATATATCATAGTATTGTGATATTGTGTTTTGCAGTATTGTGTAGATTCTCAAAAACAGTGTAATATATATAATGTTATATATTTTATATACTGGTGCATCTCAAAAATTAGAATACAGTGGAAAAAGGTTTTGGATTTAATTGAATTTAATAAAAAATAGTTTACTAAATATTCATATAACGTTCATTACATTTAAAGTGATATTTCAAGCTTTTGCGATTTAAAGTTGATACTGTGATTAGTAATGTATTCAAATTTGAATTAAAATAACAATTCTGGTTTTCATGAGCTATATGCCACACTGAACAGCAGCAGAACAAAAAAGGCCTTAAAATGTCACTTTGTGTGTTTACCTTTTTGAAGCACTGTCGATGTTCTTCACATCGTATCACAATATTGTGCATTGCAATAACAATATTTTGTCGTATCATCATTTTTGATATTTTGCCCACCCCTGGTTCAATGTGGTTCATTTTCTACATCCTTATTTGGACACTGCCTCCTATTTCATGCACTCATGTTACCTGCAGGCATGTTGGTGAGCTGCCTGTGCATGGCAACCCCAGGTACAGAGCTTAAAAAGGGCCTTAACGATAACCTTAACACTGAAGTTTTCACTCTCTTAGGCTGTGTGACTGCAATGCATTTTTGTCCATTAATGCGTAATTCTCTCATGTCTGATTTAAAGCTCACCTGACTGGAATACATTTGACTTTTTGAATCCTTTCATTTGCTTCAGGCTCAGATGTGCCGTGGGCTTCCTCCAATCACTCAGTTTGGCCCCTGCGGGCCTCTACAGCCTCCAGAAAGAGCTATAGCTCTTTATGACACCATGCAGCTGCATGTATCACCCTTGTGCTGCTCTAACCGATGGAGGGAATCAAATCAAGTGAGCAGATGTGAAGATTCCGAGCCCGGTTCTTTTGCCAGGAGAAGTAATAAGAGAAGTGAGTCATGAAGAATCATCAGTCACATTTGAGGCTGATTTCCATGCCACATTCGATTCCAAAAATCACATGAGCTGATTAATCCGAGAGTCATCCCTGGAGGTGCACCTGCGGTCTAGTCTGTAGGGATTTCTGTGTGAAGAAAACTCTTTGTCTGTGCGGCTGTATGGAGGCGTACCTCCAGAGAGATAGAGGCGCCTACATACACTCTAGCCATTCACTCGAGGTCTAACTGGAGTGCAGTTGGTATGGCCTGTGTTTCTGACTGACCGTTTAAACTCGCTGTTGGCGGAATTGCCAAAGGACTGGCTTAGAGTTAATTGATAGAATGCACAGTAGAGGAGAGTGGAGCAAGATGAGTCACTTTTTTTTTACTTTGTTTTTAAGGTTCTGAACATTTGCAAACACTTTAGAATTTTTTTGTATTTCACCTGAAACGTGATCAGATTTTCAAGTCCTGAAATGAGATAAGGGATAAATAAATTGAGTTGTAGTTAACACAAATCAAACAAATGAGTCAAACGTATTACATTTGCTCATTTATTTGTTGAGGAAAATCATTCAATTTATTCTTCCTTATTAATTCATTAGTAAAACCATGTGTGTGTGTTGCATGACCCTCGTTATCTTGATATTTAGCTCACATACAGATGTCCTGACAGTTCATTGTTCCATCAATGATGGCAAGCTGTCCTGACTCCAAACCATGATACTACCACAACCATGTTTCACACAGGGAATAAGAGTGTTTGCGCTGCTCTGTGTGTGCTATGAAAGGTGAGAAACCAATGAAGTTCATTCTGCTCCTTCTCCTTTTCCCCTTCTCTTTATTCTTCTTAATCATTCATTTTATCATCATCAGTCATCACTTCTCCATCACAGGCTTAAAACAGTGGATTTGTCAGAGTAGGGTTTATGGACTAAACCTCAGGATTGAATAGCACAGTGTTACTGTATCGTCCACATATCATTTGGGGTTCATCGATATTGCCATTTTGAGGGAAGTGCAGTGAATGGTTGTGCTCTCTAATTTCAGGAAGTAGTGTTGGGGAAAACAAATGCCCAGCTTTCTTTCTTTGTTTGTCTAATTGATTTGTGAGGCGCAGCATGTGTCCACTCTGTCTCATCATTGCTTTTTTGTCAATTGTTGTCATTCACTAACAGAGCAACGGAGGTGTGTTCTGGATTGATGTCGCAATGAAAGGCCAAATACTCAGCCATAAAATCATATCTCCATCTACATCAATGCATAGTGACCCTGGTCGACCCATCTGGTGCACTGCTAATGGCACCTTTAAAAGATCATCATATAGCATTCATGTTCATCTCTTTCAAGCAGCTTTAGTTTGGAGTAATTAACCCCCCCCAACACACACACACACACACACACACACACACACACACACACACACACACTCCTACACTCTATATAAAAAGGGGGGGGTGCAGATGCTGTATTTGAAAACAAGAGGAGAGCCTCATATTGGTTTATTGAATCTTCATATAATGTAAATACAAATCTTTACCAATTTAAGCCTGATATCTGCTTTTTAATCTGCATTTGCATGCTGTTTTCTAGTCTTCCTAACTCAGAATCTAATTATGGGGATGAAATTCACTCATTTAAAACTTAATTGAGTCCTGAGTAAGTCCAAGGAGTCCTGAATAAAGGTCCCGAGAAGGAATAAATACTAAAACATAAACGACATTCAGGGTTTTATTTCATTTGGACTACTGTAGATAATTATGAAGAACTTATTATTATAAATGTGCATTGTTCATCTAATCATTTCAAATATCTCAAAATTATTCCAGCTCTTTAAACACTGAATGATCAATTTCCAGCAGGATAAATGAGGTATGAAGTGGTTTATATTGTACTTTACAGAAAAATTCAACAGTCAAATTCATAAGAATATCTAAATTCTGTTCATATTCACAACACAAAGAAAAACTAAAACTAATTTGAATAGCTTAAGATCTCCTGAAAGTAACACACATCTGGTATGTGTGACTCTTTCCTATAAATAATTAGCAATAGCAATTTCTATGTAAATGTAAAAAAAAAAATAAAATAAATATATATATATATATATATATATATAATCAGACTATGAAAATATCCTGCCATGAAGTGTTCTTATGAGAGCCATTGCATTAGGAGGTTTTGTAGCGTAATACCAGTTTTAGGGGAAAAATGCACTTAGATTGCACATAAAGATTCTCAGCAATTTGTGTCTGTTTCAGACAATCAATTAATCAGTGAATGAAGAAAATACTTCAGATCAGCATAATCTAAAATGAAAATAAACGTTACTTTTGGGGAGTTTGGGTGATCATCCAACACCCTAACATCACCAACAGTGGTTGCTGTATGCAATTAAATCTTCACAGCAATCACTGAAACTGATCTGTACTGAAGTGATTTTAATAATAGTTAGAATTGGGAAATTAGTCCATAGTGTGGATTAGTCCTGGGTGATGTGTCCACATTTTTGGGCTTTTTGGTTTTAAGGCAGTCGAGAGTAAGCGAGTTTCTAGGATTGAGGCATGTAAAGAGTTGGCGTGGTGTAGACCTTTCCTGAATGTCATATTTTAAGGAAGGTTGTGCTTGAGCTGTCTGTCTGAATGCTTTTGTGTGAAACAAACCTTGCAATCTGTGTTTGAATGTGACTTTCATACTGACAGAGCACTCGCTGTAAATGTCTTTTTTTTTTTTTCTCTCAGCTTAACCAACAGTGAGGGAGTCACATTGATCTGATGGTCTGCTCAGATGTGTGGAACTGCACATTCTGAAATAGAACATGCACACACACACACACACACACACACACACACACTGATATTTATACAGTGCCAGGCTGTGGTGTTAGGTCTGTAATGATATTACATTATTGACTTGTCATACAGTATATAAACATGACCTTAATCTTTTTTGCTGACCTCAATATTGGCCATTATGTTTTTCTTAGTAAGGGCAGCCAATTAATGTGAATGAGCTCATTTATATCTAAGATTTTAGAAAAAGCTGTGGCCCAACAACTGTGCACATACCTGCACAAGAATCACATCTGGATTCAGGCCTCATCATAGTACTGAGACAAATTATTTTACTTACATGTAAATCCCTACATGGGCTTGCTACTGAATACATGCAAGATCTAATCCCCCATTATGAGCCATCACGATCTAGTCCCCAGAATTCAGAAGGCTTCAGCAGGGGGAAGAGCCTTTTCTCACAAAGCCCCCCAGCTCTGGAATAACCTTCCAGATAATGTTCGGGACTCAGACACAGTCTCAGTCTTCAAGTCTAGGCTGAAAACGTACTTGTTCAGTGTAGCTTAGTTACAGGCTGCAGATCCAGGGGTTCATGGACAAAGGGATTTATGGTAAACTGGGATGTTGGTGCTGCCATGTGACTCCTTCTCGTGATCACTCAGGTTTGTGACAGTGGTCTCTGGTTCTCTCCTTAGTTATGCTGTTATAGTCAGATCTGCTAGAGTCACTCGCCACACTCTGGTAACGTCTACATTATCTATTCTCTAAAAATCAAAACTCAAAAAATCATTACATCTCTGCACCTTTTCTGAGTTATGATGACCTTGATGAAAAGCTATCCTTGAGCTCTGCCCCATCTGAGGACCACAAGCTCCCCTGCCACCACTTCACATTGGCTTCCCACCTTCCAGCTACTGGACCTGGACTAGTTGCCCACCCGACCATCAGCAACTATGTAGAAATTTACATAAACCCAAATTAGTTGCTACTGTTACTATTATGTCCACCAGCGAACTAACATCATACAAGTACACCAGAGTATTAGAACAGAGGTGTAGGGGTCCAGTGTCCCCTAACTGTGTATAAGTAGTTTGACCAGTGGAGGATGGGTCCCCCCCCTTTTGAGCCTGGTTCCTCCCAAGGTTTATTCCTCCAACTCTGTCATACACTCCTTCATAGTGTATGAAATGGCACCCCATGCCATGACACCAGGTCTTCAGGGTGTGTGACCACTGCAGACCGTAAACACAGCCTGATCTCACATAGTCAAACACCATGTGTTTAGCAAAGACTAAATACAAAGGGCCAAACAAAGCAGACTGGGGGGCGAGAGCACGCAAGCAGGGCTGAGTACAGAGTCTCAAACTCTTTATAGTCCTTAATGAGAAGAAAAGAAGCCACAGGAGTCAGTGAGTTACTCGGCCGAGGAGGATGCTGTGAAGGAGCTACTGAGGGCGGGGTGGATTTAGAAACTTCACTGCACAACACATTTTAGAAAGGTAGTGGGAATAATACGAGGTTATGTCCAAATTGTGTATTCATTACTAAAATGTTAATAAGAAGTTTAAGTCTGTAGTGTAGCTCAAATTTGAGTATGCTCAAATGTACATGTGCACTCAGAGCTGAAGTGCAGTCCAGTCAACCCGAATGATGTCATGAAGTCTACTACACAGGGAATTTGGACCTTTTATGTGACATTCCAAACCGTAAGGAATGACAGTTTAGTTTGAATGGTTTGGCACTACACAGGAAGCTGACAAACTCTCATTTTAGAGATAAAGGGATTCAACTGAAGTTCCCTTAGCCAGTATCACATGATTTACTGTATAGGGAATACACAGGCACTGCTCAGGGACCCTGTGGGATGGAATGTATCTCCTGTTGATTTTTGAGCTATGATGGACACTGTTCTCCTACAATCTCAATGTGACTGCCTCATGTAAACCAGTGTTAAAATAAACAGATATTTATTTTTGGTTTAACATCATGAGGTGACATTTTGAGAAAGTTTAATGATGAATGATTGATTACTTGTCTTGTCTGGAAATTGTGCTACAGTCCCTAAAAGTGCAGCTCGCTGAAGGATGAGGAACAGGGTAAGAGCACTGTGGCTCAATCTTTGTCAAATATAATTTAATTAATGTGAAGTTTACTAATGATTGAAGCTATAGTTTGTTTTCTTTAATCATTTGATCATAAAACTGCAACTGCACCGATTAATCTACATTTTGATAAATGATGAGGAAGAGCGGACTTTCTGAATTTCTCACAAATGTCCAAAATGAAACTAACTTAACTTACTAAAGTCTTCTGTAGACTCATCATATATAGATCATATATTTTTCAGTGTTGTCCCTGAAAGTCAAAAACTGTACAGTTTGTGTGTGTTTCATTGCCAGAACAATAAGTAGGCCTGTCACAATAATTCACTATATACCTCTGGTACAATATATGATAATGTTGAACAATAATTTTGGTCTTATATCGCCCATTATTTTTTCTTAGTGAAGAACATTTATGTGAATTGAACTAGTATGTTGTTTAATTAAAAACAGCCGTTTAATTGTATTTTTAAAGTATTTTTAAAAGGTTATATTCCAGTTTCAATATCTGAATATTTTTATTTTATTTTATTTTTTCTTTTTAAGGGTGTATACTATTACATCATCATCAGATCAGTGTCATAAAATGGTCTTAAAATTGCATTATCATTTTTCACAGTTATTTCAGGGGCAATCTGTTATCTCCAAAAAACGAATGCTTCAGAGCAGGAGGGGATGCAGGAGGGTGGATGTTTTTCTTTATGAAAAACTGTGTAGCTTTAGTCATTCTAATGTTAAGTGAGAAGAAACTTCAGGGAAATGTTAGTTTGGGCTTCAAAGAATACATTACCCAACCAGTCAAAATACGGCACTTGCAGCCCTTAACAATATGCCTCATCGTGCAGCCACATAAAAAATTTGAATTATCATTCAGCCTGACTCCAGGACCATTTTGTCTGGCTTGAAATAGTAGATTAGTCCTTGTTTTTCTTTCATTTTGCTACAAAATCAGTGTGAACAGCACACCCACAAACACCCACTAAAGTTCCACAAAGTTTGCAGCCCATTTTCCAGATCCATTTCCTCCTGCCAGAAAGTGCAGTGTTGTCAGAAAGCATTTTACAAGATGAAATGTTAGATTGCAATCATATCGCATCTAAATAGCAGACAGAGAAATGTGCAGCCGCTGCTGCTTCTCCTTCTTATGAGAGGCTGATAAAGAAGAATAGTTTTCTTCTGCTTATCTCCTTCCAGCCCAACCCAGCAGTTGTGGAAGGAGCAGCAGTTAGATCTGCTGGCAGATGAGTGGATGAATTGTACATTCAGACAGTAGGCCAGAAGCACTAATGCTGTGTTTTGATTTTTGAGTTGCTGAGTGTTATCCATTTCTCTTCCTAGCCTCACTCTCATTCTCTTTCTTCTTCATCATCATCATCATCATTCTCACTCTCCATCATTTTTCTGTCTGTATGTTATGACAGATGGTATCTAACTGTATGCTCACACTGTTAGGAACTAGGTAGAACTGATACTTTGGTTGATACCAAAATTCTGGTCTTCTTAATGCTATGCGTACACTTCACCTGTCTACATCCTATTCTGCTGTATGTGCATGATGGGTTGCATTACATTGAGACCAGCCTTGCCAGGCAAATTAAAAGATCAGCTTTATTCAAATGATTGACTGCCACGCTTCATCTAGGCAATTGGCGAAGAGAATACAGGGCATCTGGGAAGTATTCACAGCGCTTCACTTTTTTCACATCTTATGTTGCAGCCTTATTCCAAAATAGATTTTTTTCCTTAACATAATAATACCCCATGATGATGTTGATAAAAGTTTGAAATCTTTGCTTTGCTTTAATTTATTAAAAATAAAACACAAATATAACATGTACAGTGGGACAATAAATATTTAGTCACACTCTCTTTGTGCAAGTTCTCCTGTAATTTTCATCATAGGTACACTTCAACTATGACACAAAATGAAAAAGAAAATCCAGGAAATCACATTGTAGTATTTTTATTTTTTAATTGTAGGATTTTTAATTTATGGTAGAAAATACGTATTTGGTAAATAACAAAAGTTCAGCTCAATACTTTGTAACATAACCTTTGTTGGTAATGACAGAGTTCAAGTCTTTACCAGGTTTGCGCACACACACTGTAGCTGATATTTTTGGCCCAGTCCTCCATTCAGATCTCCTCTAGAGCAGTGATGTTTTGGAGCTGTCGCTGGGCAACACAGATTTTCAACTCCCTCCAAAAATTTTCTATGGGGTTGAGGTCTGGAGACTGGCTAGGCCACTCCAGGACCTTGAAATGCTTTTTATGGAGCCACTCATTGTCATGCTGGAAGACCATCTTCAATGCAAAGAGGTTTTGGCTTAAAATTTCATGGTACATGGCCCTGTTCATTCTTCCCTTAACATAAATCAGTTATGTCCCCTTTGCCAAAAAACAGCCCCAAAGCATGCTGTTTCCATCCCCATGCTTCACAGTAGGTAAGGTGTTCTTGGGATGCAACTCTGCATTCTTCTTCCTCCAAAATTGACAAGTTGAGTTTTTACCAAAATTTTCCATTTTAGTTTCATCTGACCACATGATATTCTCCCAATCCTCTTCTGGATCATCCACGTGCTTTCGGGCCAACCTCAGATTGGCCCAGACATGTACTGGCTTAAGCAGGGGGACAGCAGGATTTGAATCCCTCTTGGCGTAGTGTGTTACTGAACTTTGTTACTTTGTTCTGATTTATTCACACCAATGTGCTTGCCTAGTGTAGATTCACACTTCCCAGCCTGTTGCAGGTCTACAATTTTCTTACTGGTGTCCTTCGATAGCTCTTTGGTCTTGACCATGGTTGAGTTTGGAGTCTGACTGTTTGAGGCTGTGGACAGGTGTCTTTTATACAGATAACAAGGTCAAACAGGTGCCATTAATACAAGTAATGATTGGAGGACAGAAGAGCTTCTTAAAGAAGTTGTTACAGGTCTGTGAGAGCCAGAAATATTGCTTGTTTGTGGATGACCAAATATAATTATTTTCCACCATAATTAAAAAATAAATTCTTTAAAAATCCTACAGTGTAATTTCCTGGATTTTTTTTCTTTTTTTCTTTCATAGTTGAAGTGTACTTATGATGAAAATTACAGACCTCTCTCATCTTTATAAGTAGGAGAACTTGCACAATCAGTGGCTGACTAGTTTCCCCCATACTTCTTTCCAGAACCTCTTAACATCCATCAGATTGGATGAGGAGCATCAGTGCACAGCCTTTTTCAGATATCTCCAGAGATGCTTAGTCGGGTTCAAGTCTGGGCTCTGCCTGAGCCACTTAAGGACATTCACAGAGCTGTCCTGAAACCACCTGTTTATCTTGGCTGTGTGTTTAGGGTCATTGTCCTGTTGGAAACTAAGAGAATTTTGTCCCAGTCGGAGGTCTAGAGCACTCTGGAGCATCATCATCAAAGATGTCTCTGTATAATGCTGTCATTTTTCTCTCAACACTAACTAGCCTCTGATGCTGCAGAAAAACATTCCCACAGCATGATGCTGCCACCACCATGCTTTGTGGTTTTGGCTAGGTGGAATGTTAAAGAAATGGTTGTCCTTCTGGAAGGTTCTCCTCTCTCTTCAGAGGTACGTTGGAGCGTTGTAAGAGTGATTGTTGGGTTCTTGGTCACCTCTCTGATTAAGTTCCCACTACCATTATCACTCAGTTTGGCAGCCAGCTCAAGGAAGAGTCCTGGTGGTTCCTTCCATTTACAGATGATTGAGGCCACTGTGCTCATTGGGACAGAAAGTTTTCTGTGCCCTTCCCCAGATCTGTGCCTTGATACAGTCCTGTCTACAGACAATTGCTTAGACTTCATGGCTTGGTTTGTGCTCCTCCATGCATTGTCTACTATGGGACCTTATTATAAACAGGTGTTTGCAAATCATGTCCAGTCAGTTGAAGTTACCACAGGTGTATGCCAATCAAGCTATAGAAACATCTGAAGGATTAACAGTGGAAACAAGATGCACCTATGCAGAAAGAGCACAGAATCCAGAGACCACAATAGTATGGTGGTCTATGGATGGTTGCCACACAGAACAACCTTGGAGGACAAGCTGAAAACAGCAGTATTTGCAGAGTAAGCCTAGAACAAGATTGATTAAAAAATCTTAAAAAATATGATTGCCAACTTCCAGACTTTCATACATGTTCAGCAAAGACATTTGGTATGGGGTGATGCTTCAAAAAAGTGCAAGTGGACTCACACTTGCACTACAGTCAGAGTGTTAGAGCTAATTAAAAACACAGCTGCCCATATAGTGCTCTTATGAGAACTAAGGTTCAGAGCATATTACTCCAATCCTCCAGTCACTGCACTGCTTACCAATAAACTGTAGAACTGATTTTAAAGTTCTTTTTTAATGTTTGTAAATCACTGAATGGTCACCAAACTGCATTGCAGATCTCCTGGAAGAATATGAACCCAGTGGGCCTTTGCTGGTCGATGGGGACCGGTCAGTTACTGTAGCCCAGAGATGGAGCCAAATAGGGTAAAGCAAGCAACATTTAGTTATGTCCCAAATTTTGGAACAGTCTCTCATACATGACTCTCTCTCCTTGTCACTCCCACTGTGCCTGTGCCAGCCAGCATTATGGTTGTACAAATACTATTCCACCATATTTTTTTAGTTTTGAATTTTTGAGGTACTTATTCAAAAGTCGTGTTTTTTTTTGCTGTGGCATCAAAACTGGTATTGTGAATCGTAGAATTTCAGTGATGGTGATACCAACTGCCACGTTTCTGGTATTGTGACATCCCTACTAAGGACAAACACACACACACACACACACTCTCTCTCTCTGTCTCTCTCTCTCTCTCTCTCTCTCTCTCTCTCTCTCTCTCTCTCTCTCTCTGTGTCACTTATTAACATACAAACTCAAAAGTGCAAGACTGCTGGGAGGAGTGTGAGGGACGAAGAGATGGCGAGGGAGAGAGAAGATAAAAAATAGATCATTAAAAAGCAGTTTCCTGGGTGACTCATCTGCAGTGCAAGGACATGCAGCGTGATGTACAGTGTGTGGATGTGCCCCAGCCTCCAGAGGCCTCCATTACCGGCTGTGTGCCTGATTAATTAGGGTCAGATCAGTTTAGAGGCCTCAGGATACAAGTGCAGGTATACACTGCATGGATGTCAAGGTTAGTGGAAGGCTAAGTGAACAAGCTTAAAATTGAAAGGTGCAGAGAAGCTTTCTTTACAATGATACTTCTTTTTCTGTTGAGATTTCAACAAATCACACAGTTAAAGAAAACATTGCTTTGCTCGAGATGCTATAAGGTATCTTATTAGGCAGGTTACATTTACATTACATTTACATTTAAGGTATTTATCTGATGATCTTATCCAGAGTGACTTACAGGGTTGCTCATATTGCAGAGGTGGGGCAGAGTCTTGCCCAAGGACTCTTATTGCTGTAGCACAGCATAGTTGCCCAGACTGAGAATTGAACCCAAGTCTCCCACATGATGTGATCTGTTGTGCCACACTAACCACTAATTTAGTAGGTTTATTAGTACACTAATGCTATAAGGTTACTAGGAGGGATGCATCATTGATAAGGTTAATATATAGTTCATTCCTTATAGTATTAGTGTGCTAACCTGCCAAACCTGCACTATTTAGATTAGCACATAGCCTAATAGTATTAGCAGTAATAAAAAGAGTATTAGGCTATGTGCTAATCTAAATAATCTAATAATCTATTAGTGTGCTAACCTGCCAAACCTGCACTATTTAGATTAGCACATAGCCTAATACTCTTATTATTACTGCTAATACTATTAGGCTATGTGCTAATCTAAATAGTGCAGGTTTGGCAGGTTAGCACACTAATACTCTAAGGAATGAACAATATATTAACCTTATCAATGATGCAGGTTTAGCAGGTCAGTACACTAAAACTATATGATATAGACTATATACTAATCTTAACAGTGTGGGTTTGGAAGGTTAGTACATTAATACTATAACGTATAGGCAAAAGCACTTTCTGTTTGCATTACATTTTAATACAAGTAACAAATGTATGGCTTGAATAGATGCTGTGAAAGACTGCAGCAGCTGTGAAAATGTCACTGTTATGGTTAGACTTTGGCAGTTAATCCACAGTTCACCTGTGTACATCATAGGCAGTGGCTGCAGGCATGCTGCTCACATTAGCGGCAGCTGTTGTAGGAAATGTGGCTCTCGGTTATCCAGGATTTTCAGCTTTCTTTTTCTGTTGTGTTTAACCAAGTGCTGCTCGGTTTAGAAGTGTTGCCAGCTTTGTGTTGTTTAATAGTGTTGTCTTTGCACATTGTCTGCATTTGGAAAATGTAACCACACTTGCAACCGCTTTCAGCTCAAAATCACCCTGCCTGTGTGTGTTGCTTGAGCTACAATTTGTCACAGATTGATTTGATGTGAATCAGTTCTTGAAGTAGAATATAATTTGGTCGGTACCTGCACCCTTAAAAGTACTGACTAGCCTGCATCTCAAACTGGAGCCCTGCTCAGCATGGTGGATGCTCCAGATGTGTTTTTCTTTCACTGACATTAACAATCACACAGGTTAGTCAAAGCTGTCACTCACCTCACTCACTTGTTCTTGCTGAACCACACCTGATCCTGTCCAGTTCTGTCAGGTCTGCACAATGTTTAGATTTGTGTTGTGACAGAGTTTATAGTGCTGTATAATGGAAGATCCAACCTTAATATATAGCAGTGCTATATTTAAGTAACAGAAAATTGTAATTTGCTGAGACTTTGTGTATTGTGTACATTCCATATATAAGCTGCTAACAGTTTGTTGTTATTATTATGCATTTGATAGTTGACGTCACAGTAATGATTGTATTTACATCCATTCAACAACACTAAAGTAATAAGAAGTGTGCAGACAGACTTTGTTGTGTTTGCAGTATGTTTGGCATTTTCTGTAGGAGGTAAATTATATCCAGTGAGTTTGGAAGCATTTTCCTGAACTAATAAGACAATCCTGTACCTGAGTGACTGGTGGCATCCATACAGGATCAGGCCATAACACCTCCACAACAGTGTTCTACAGTATTCCTATGAGCTTGCTCACTTTGGTCAGGACCTTGGTCAGTTCCTTGACACTTGCTATGCCCATCTGTCCACAAGACTTTTTCCAGATTTTTTTTGTTTTTGTTTGTTTGTTTTTCTTTTTGCAAACCAACATTCTATATTTTTGTGGCTAATTATGTTGTGTTGTGCATCTGTATCAGACAGATGTATTATTTTCTTCATTATGATGATAATTCTTTGATCATCAGTTCAGGATGTCTTCCTTAGCCTACCAGTCCCTTTATGGCTCTACATCATTAGTTTTGACAATAGTAGTGTTTGGCTTTAGTTTGTTTAGTTTTGGCTTTATTATATTTAAAGATCATTTTCACAGTACACAATATTTTGAGAAATGTATCTGTAGTGGCAAATTCTTAAAAACTGCTATTTCAACCCTCCTATACTGAATACAGTGATACATATTTAGAATCCTTTTGCACTATGTCCAGCAGACAGCACTAATTACACACTCTGTAATGAAGTCGCAGTTGTTGGTCAGGTTTTTTTAATCACTGATGACATCCGTGATGTGCTCAGAGAAATATAGTGCATCAGAATACACGTAAAACGTTGCCCACCTGTGATGGTTTAGCTGATGGTTTGCTGTTTTATTCCTGTTTCTCAGTGTTCACTTTCTGTCATTGCCACACTTCACCCAGAGGTGAGCCAAAGCTAACAATCAAGATCTGTGTCTTGGACGTGTTTGCATTTGCAGTTTTAAGTTAGGCCAAATCTGTATAAAATCTTGATTCTCAAGATGGTTGACGTGACCAGGTATAAACGGGGGCTTTAACTACATTCACACAGCAGGTAAATTAACGCAAATCCGATCTCCTTTCTTTAGGCTGTTCACACTGTCTTATATCCTGCTTTCCCCTAAACAGTTCACATTCATAGACTGATGAAACCAAGACCTCCAGGATTGAAGCTTTTGCACATCTTGGTCAGCATCACAGGAGCTGTCAAGGAACACATTATTTTGCAGCAATCATGTTTTTGCTTTGTGTTCATGGTTTCTTTAAACTTTGCTTTTAAGGTTTTTATTTTCCTTGGATGCTGCTCTTCATAAATGGAGTGGTTGGGATATGTGCTTAATATTGAGATATTATCACAAATATTTATGAGGTCTGTTGCCTTAATATCCCACCATTGAACACCTCTCTCTCTGCCGTCGTCCATTTTCCCTGTCGTCCAGATTGGACTGACATGAATTCCAATCTGTCTGGAGTCGGAATATGTATCAGATTTCTGTAACTGGATATGAAAGTGATCCAAACTGGAACTGAAAATGTCTGTGAGCAAAATGATTCAGTGTGTTTCTGTTGTTTACACTGCCTCACTGACGACAAGTTTGGATTTGGGTCACTTTTACCTGCTGTATGAACACAGCATCAGGTCTGCACTAATGGCACATCACAAACACCTTGAAATCCTATGTCATCAACATTTTGGTGCCTTGAAATGGGGCAGCTGTGTATCAACTGTGCTTTCTCCATGCTCTTTCCAAGGCCAACACCATTGACCCTGTCTGATCCACTGCTCTGAGCATGCTGCTGTGGGACATTTTCAGACTTGTTCCAGTCGTGCTGAGGCAGATAAAACTGAAAATCAAATAAACAGTCTTGGCTCAGCTCTGTTCCCCTAACGTCCTGGTGCGTGCTGCTGCTCTCTGGCTGCCTCACGCTGTGTTCACTAACCGTTTTATCGAATTGGCTATGAGGCCCAGAGCTCTGTCTGATAGCAGAAAGATGACCTGAAGACAGGAGGCATGCACTCTTGGTTCCACATCGTGGTCCGGGATTAGAAAGAAAGGTTGAGGTGGAGGGTTGTGAAGTGAGACCATGGAGAGCAAGCGGCAGGGGTTTGGGGGTAATGTTTAATGGGCCTCGAGACAGAAAGAGTGCTCTTATCTACTGAGAGACAGAGAAGAGGATGTGCAGACGGAGATAGGAAGAGACAGGGGAAAAGTGGGAACGTGAGAAAGACATGATGAGAAATAGAGGAGACAGAGAGAATGAGAAGGAGGCTCTGTCTTCATACCAACCCTACATTATCGAAATGGAAACTATGTTCAGACTGCAGGTAAATCAGATTTGCTTCTCAAATCAAATCTGTTGATGACTGTCCACACTCTTATCTGCAAGTTATCAGACCGGATTTCAAACCTATCTGCATGAGTTGCTATGGTAACTCCGTAGGCATCAGTAGCCACTCTGGCTTTTATTTTCAGAAGCAGGAAAGCAAGAGGTGCGTCACTCTGTCAAGTTAAGGTTTGGAACTCTTATGTGACAACAGGCATTTTCATTGACATGCTATAGCCAGTAGCATACCGGGATGGAACCACTGCGTCATTGTCATTTCTGGCACGTGCACCCTCATGCCAATTGTAGTGCATCAAGTATAAATCTAGCTTAAGTGCCTTATTTTTTTAATTAAGTATACAGATTGGGTGCTAACCCCTTTTTTAAACTGTCTCAAAATATTCCACAGTATATAGTATTACACAAGTAGTGAAGATGATCACATGTTCATGTGGATTCCATACAAACCCATCCTGCATAATGTTAACTCAAAGGTTTGCTCACCAGGTCACAGTACTTTTAAATTATTCACTCAATAAATGATAAACTGTCAGTCTGACAACAATTACAAACATTAAACTAGTTCTGGGTGATGTGTTGATATTTCTATCTATAATGAGACACAAAGTTTCACATTGTTTCTGTTTAGCTCTCAAAATGCAAATGAAATGATTACTAATAAACACAAACCTGTTAGTCAGCAGTTAGACAGAGGTGTTTTGAGTAGTTATTGATCTGTTGGCTAATTTCTGTTACGGTCATAATGGGGTTTTTCCTGTTACAATAGAATTAAGCTCACACTGATCAATTTGAGATAGTATAACAGTGGTTACTTACTCCAAACCCAAAAAGAAACATGTAGGCAACAGGTCACTGTGGTCCATTCAACAGGCTGTTATACATTAGGTCAGAAAGATCAGACATTTGCACACCAGTTAGTCAAAAGTTTGGACATGACTAAATTTCTTAGAAATGTCATGATGCTACTTTTTGATATTGGTAAAAGAAAATATTGAGTATCAGCCAGTTACATTAAACAGTGTGTGGACAAAACAACTTAAACTTTGTCTAAAATCCAAGGAATTAAAAGAGTTTTCCTGCTTTTGTTGGAGTAACTGTCTCTACTGTTCAGGGAAGAATTTCTACTAGATTTTGGAACATTGCAGGATTTAAACAGAAGTATGGAGCTGCATACAGGCCCTTGGGCTTGGAAATGAAACCTCAGAATGGTGTGTATATACACACATATTTTTGTGCCCCTTGTCTTTATGCAAATATTACACTTTACAAAATGTAATTTATTTATGCTGTCAAATAAAAAATTTGGATCCCCACAGTCACGTGGGAAGGGTGCCATATTTGGAAAAATAACATATTTAAAATGTAAATCATCTACACAGTGATTTAAATGACATAAGAAAGCAAATGTCAAATACATATACCATGAAAGTTGTGGTCCTCAGGACTCTATCTCAGGAAATATCTCCTATTTTGAAATTAAAATGACACCGGTTTACTTCATTTTACTTGTACCTGTAGTTGTACGACAAAGCCGACTGTGGACATTTCTATAGAATGACCATTATATAGAACTGGACAGACACAGTATTTTGTGAGGCTTGCCTTTAAGGTTTGAAGGGTGTAGGTGTACCCAAACTTGCCTGACTGATACTGTCACCAGTATAATTATTTTTTGAGCACATACATTTTCCTGGTCTCCACATTTAGCACAGACAGATAATTGATCTGTACAGGTTTTTGCAGAGTGCTGCTGGGACTTTGCCATCAAAAATAAGCATTATCCACTCAGCTCTTCTGTCCTCTGAGGCTGGGGGGAGAGGGTAATTTGCACTAGCCTGGTCTGGCGAGCCAACAGCAGAATTTAGTGTTTTGAAACATTTGCTAGTGGGTCTGCTGCTTATGAGAAAACAAAAGGATGCTCCATTTTTATGAAAGTACTGAGTATTTTGCCATGGGGGGAGATTCTCAGGTAGGGGCAGTGGCATTTTGATGTGATCCTCTGCGAATGGGAGCCACATCTCAACGGCCTGTTGAGTCCACTGTTGTCCAGACTGGGCGGCCCACAGAGAACTGACTGGGTTGTTTGGTAATATATACAATAATGTCACATTTGATATATGTAACCAATATAATCTCACTTTTGATATCTGCAGTTTATATAGCTAAGTGCACCATTTGTATTCATGATATTTGCATGTCGGTGTAATGTGGGATTACTCATTAATTTTGAGGTCTTGAGTTCAGAAGCGAGTCATATTTTAGCAGTTCCCTAGTTGTGTGTCCAGCCTTTATATTTCTCTCTTTCTCTACCAAACCCAAAGTCAAGGTTAAGATATAGAGGGTATTTTTGGAGACAAAGACTGTTTTGACCATATAATGGGCTTACTTCCACTTTATTACGCTTACATTTTGACACTATTTTGTTTATTCATAAAACATTTATGCTTACCCAATGAAATATTCAATACAGAAATGTTCAATATATGACAGGTTTATTTATTTATACACTCAGTATTTGGTTGGGACTCTGTTACCATGAATTACTGCATCAGTGTGGTGTGGAATGGAAACAATCAGGTTTCCATCCTGCTGAGATGCCATTGAAGCCCAGGTTGTTCTAATAGTGGCCTTCAGCTCGTCTGTATTGCTGGGCTGGGTGTTTATCATCTTCCTGTTTACAGGACCTCATAGATTCTCTATGGTCTCTAAAATCTCCTGGTAGATGCTGCATTGACTCTGGGCTTGATTAAACTCAGTGGACCAACACCAGCAGATGACATGACCCCCTAAACCATTATAGACTTGAAAACTTCACACTGGACTTCAGACACCTTGGATTCCTTCCAAGAGCTTGAGTTGAGACTCTCGGACTCTTCATTTCCAAATCAATGCATAATTTACTTTAATCTGAAAAGAGAACTTTGGAGTACTAAGCAACAGTCCAGTCCTTAGCCCTGGTAAGACACTTCTGACAATTCAAGAGAGGCTTGATATTAAGAATCCTGCAGTCAGGAGACATCTGTGGGTGGTGCTTTTGAAGCACCAGCCTCAGTCCTTTTCTTGTGAAGCCCTCCCAAGTTCTTGATTCCACTTCTGGACAGTCATCATGGCTGTGGTCTTCCCTGTTGCTAGTGTAACTTTTCCTTCCACATTTCCCCCTTGCAGTCAAATTTCAATGAATATGCTTTGATACAGCACTCTGAAAACAACCAGCAATGACCTTCTGTGGCTTACCTTCTTTGTGGAGAGTGTCCATGAACATCATCTGGACAACTATCAGATCGTCTTATATTTGATCATGGTTGCTTGTGTTGCAACATGTTTGAATAGAAATTTAGTCAAACTCCAAATAAAATATTCAAATAATTTAAGATTCAGCTACTCCTTAAGAAAATGGAACATAAAATGTTATTTGTGTGCTCATGCCTTTGTGCCTTCAGTACCGGATGTACTAGGAGGTGTGTGTTTGAAACATAAGGGCAGATATAAAGGTCACTGTCCTTGTGCTAAAGACACGGTTGCTGAGAGCAGAGACAGGATGAGTAATGACAGAAGTAACATTCCCTCACTCAGCGTGCACGCACGCACGCACGCACGCACGCACACACACACACACACACACACACACATCTCCCAGTAGACCCAGTTCAGCTCATGTAGACACAGATATACACAAACACCTACAGTTTCTTTACCTTTCTCTACAGACCTTTATCAAATTTCCCTCTCTCAAACCTGCATCTGTTTGTGATGATACTGCTGGATATTACAGTGACACACCAAAAGTCATGGGATATCAGTAAATTGATTATGAAGAGGTGTTACCACAGGGGACAGCTTAGGAACTCCCACACCTGCAGAAGTTGTGACGTGTAACCTTGTGATAGAGGCTGAACACTGTGTGCTCATGGAAAGGATGGGAGGACATTCCGTTACTGAAGTTGTGCAAGTCTTCCTCAAAACTTCATAGATGGAATTACCACTCACAGTGGACAGAGCAATGGTCACTCACAGATGCTTAATTATGGGTAACCAGTGGCATCTGGCTAGAATTTGTATGTGCCAACAGACAATCAACTCTAGCAGAAATCATATCCACACTCAATGCAGGAGCCCCATGTGTATATCCCACAGCTCAGTGCAGCCTTCTATAGCTTCCCTGGGAGAAGAAGACCCACCAGAGTGCCCCTGTCAACACCCGACACAGCATCTCAGCTAGTCATGAGGTTGCTAACTGGCCCATGTCATGAGGTTGCTAACATGTGGCATTGTCTGACAACTCACGGACTAAGTTGTTTGGGGCTGATGGTAATGTTCATGACACAGACCCCATGAAGCCATGGACACAATTCGTCAATAATGCACTGGGCAGGCTGGTTGTGGTTGCATACAGATGTGGGGTGTGTTCTTAAGGCATGCGTTGGGTCCCCTGGTCCACCTAAACACGTAATTGACAATTGTCGCTACATTTCACTGCTTGGTGACCTTTTGCAGCCCTTCATGTACTTCATGTACCCCACAATGATATGATATTCCAGCAGGATAATGCACCATGCCATTGGTCAAGGTTGGTCATAATAAGTTACATGGTGTACACATGACACACTGGTTGTGAATGAACTCTGGAAATTGAATGTCCCATCCACCTGTCCACTCAAACAATAGTTTCTGACACCTTGCCACAAACCTGTTGGACAGTGTTCATCCTCACAAGAAAACACCTCACAACTTATACAGGAGTGGGCGTTCCCACGCCACCCCTGTAAGGTAACACCCCTTCATAACCAATTTAGATACTGATATCCCATGACTTTTATATTCTGGGCATGTCCGTGTATAACATCACCCTGCCGCACCAGCAGATGTGCTCCAGCACTACAGTCAGTACAGCAGAGAAAACCCAGGAGAGCTCCCAGCTCCTCAAAGTGCTGTGTATGCAGTTTACTACACACACACTCGCATCAAGTGCACACACACATCCATCATTTGCTCAGCTGTCTGTCAGAGCCGAGCTGTTCCTCTCACAGCCTGCAGGGTCGTCTGAAGGAGAGGTGGAGCTAACCTGAGAGGTTTAGATTTAATCAGCCATTTTCTTCCTTTCAGTTCACTCCCCAAACTGTCTCTCACTCTTACTTGTATATTCTTGCTCATATTCTCTGTCATGCTCTTTGCCTCTCTCTCTCTCTCTCTCTCTCTCTCTCTCTCTCTCTCTGTCTCTCTCTCTCACTCACTCAGACTATCTCTCTCTTTGTCTCTCCCTTTACCCACTGACTCACTCATTCAGTCTCTCTTTTTTCTCTCTCTCTTTCACTCACTCACTCACTCAGTCTCTTTATTCCCCTTTCATTTGTTTTTCTGCATCATTAGAAATTTCTCACTCATTGCTGCAGATTCTTAGTCTCGAGGGATGCTGTTTTTCTGTGTGTGTGTGTGTGTGTGTGTGTGTGTGTGTGCGCGTGCGTGTGTGTGCGTGCGTGCGTGTGTGTGTGCGTGCATGTGTGTGTGTGCACGTGCCTGCGTGCATGTGTGTGTATGTGTGTTGCATGTAGCATGTGTGTACAGCATCAGCACACACATTAAGTGTAAATTGAATTGGCTGCTTCATTGCTTGTGACTGCAGTAGAGCTGCCTCTGCTGTAGAAGCACTGTATGTGTCTCACACCCCTTTGAGACTCTTTATGGCGTGTGTGTGTGTGTGTGTGTGTGTGTGTGTGTGTGTGTGTGTGTGTGTGTGTGTGTGTGTGTGTGTGTGTGTGTGTGTGCACACATATGTGCATCTCTGCTAAACCACAGGGTGTCTGAGCAGATGCTTCTCATTATATTTTTATGCGCACTGTCTCTGTGTGTGTGTGTGTGTGTGTGTGTGTGTGTGTGTGTGTGTGTGTGTGTGTGTGTGTGTGTGTGTGTGTGTAAAGCATAGTAATCTGTAAATATTTGTGTTGTTTTCTACATTTAAAATCATATTTTTTTTATTGAGAGGTTAACCTTTCCCCCCTTTTTATTGATTATTGAAAGTAATAAATGCAATATATCATCTACAGTGTCAAAATAGATTGCAGTATATTTAATCACGACTCTGTGATACTGTATTGTGTATCATATCAGCAAAACACAATATTGTCAGTGTGTTTCGCCCCTTGGGTCTGATGGACTGTCATTCCTTCTCTCAGCAGATGATAACAGTTCTAATATAGATCACTAATGTGTGTTTGTTTTTAACATTTACAGGTGTTTGGGGACTATTATCACTTTCAGCACAGGACTGTGGTGAAGAGGTCTCTGTCGGGCCACCATGAGGTTAACGTCCGTTTAAACAGCGAGCCACAGGTACTTACACACACAATGAAAGGGCAGAGAACACTGAAAACGGAAGCTGAGATGAGAATGGCAGGGCTCCGGAGCTGCAGCCAGAGGCAGACAGGAGGAGCACATATTCAGAATTAATAGGGGGGAAATTCCAAAGGCCTATAGGACTGAGCTAGGCGTGTGTGTGAAGAGTATGTTAAGGAGCTCAACCCCGGCTCCAGTGATAAGCTATCAGCTCCTGCAGGCAGGGGAAGGCTGCGGTTTGGGCCGGCTGGCCCTGTGCTCCCATAGATCTCTCAGAGAAGATGGCCTTATCGTTCTCTACTGTGGAGGCTCCTGTGCTGGTTGGTAATCACCACACACACTTAGCCTTCAGTCACACACCCTGAAGCTCCTTTCACATTCTTTTACATTCCCCCTTCATCTGTTCCTCACACTTCGATGGCATGGTTCATTCAGGATTCTTCAGGAAAGGATTCAGTGTATAATGGAATCTCAGTTCTTATTATACACTGAATCCCACAGTGACTCAATGTGATTAGGATTCTTTAGGTAAAATATTCAGCGCATTAGAAAAACTTCATGATTCAGGATAACTATGAGTCTTTAGACAGAGATTTGGTGCATATCTTAAATATCTCCATGATTTTGTTTAATTATGACACTTTAGGGAAAAAAGGGTAAAAAAAATTTAATTGATAATTGATGACAAAAAAAAAAAAAAAATATATATATATATTTTATATATATATAT